>JANTCA010045080.1:0-18882 GCA_024741275.1 Chironex yamaguchii
TTGCTACATGTTTCGTATAAATAGGTTGCCATATACATATACTTTCCTTTCTGACGTTTCATACTCTGAGGAGTGTCCGACGAAAAAAAGCTTTTAAGTATGATTTTAGCGCAATGTCGCAAATTTTCAAGGCGATATATATATCAATATACATGAAAATAAGTAATTTCATTTTCACAAGATGGCTACAATATAAGCACATAAAAATGTAATTATAAAACAAGTCACAAATAAAGGTATTGATATAAATACAATGCACATTTTCATTAACACTTACTTTAACTAATGTCCGTTCCAAGCGGTCACTGGATACCTGGCTAAGACAGCTAAAATGCTTATCACAAGACTTGGACAATTTCCGTAGCAACTTTAAATGAAGCTGTTCAAGAATTCCTTGCTTCTCTGATAACAAATGTAATGAAAAAACCTCATCAGTGTTGATAAAGAATATAGCAGGAAATTAACAAAATTGCGCAGTCTCACAACTAATATACTTTGAAAGTTTTAAGATAAACTGGCATAATGCAATATGTCAGAATTTTTCGGTATTCTTGTTGCTGCAAAGGAAAATCAGAAAATGTCCCAAAAGTTTCAAACCAATCACCAAATACCACAAGGATTGCAAGTCAATGCAAAGGCACAGAGTGACAACACAATGTCCTGACAACATTCAACTTCTGGCCAAATGATTCAAACCAAAATTAAAGTTCTAAGAAATTTAAATTAGTTTGAATAGAAAACAAATTTTCAGTTTTCTATTAGCCAACTAGAAATGCTAGTGTGGATATCTTTGAGAAAATACTATTGTTATTTGATTTTTCTGGACTGATGCAAAAGAGAAGTTCAGCCAGATTTTGATTCACTCAAATTTGATGTGACCAAAGAAAAATTCTATACCAGATCCTTGTCATTGACTGTCACACAGCTTTGTGTTAAAAATTTGCCCAAACTGTTGTTTTGCTTATGTAAAATTGACATGGTAATTGCAAGGAAGCCTTCACCTTTAGGTTGTTTGCCTTTTATTAAATAGGTATAGATTTAGTATCTAACCTACAGTAACATTTCAGCTGTTATCAAATTGTCAGAAAACATGGAACTTGTTTATATAATCTTGCAAACTTAGCTTATGATAGGAAATTAAGCTTGTTTATGCCATTGCTCTAAAAGGCTTTTTTTTACTTACACATGCCAGAGGTACTACATAATAGTCATAATATACATATAGAAATCAGACCACATTCATTTACAAAATACTTGCAAATGAATGTGGTCCTGATTTTAGTCACTCTCTAGCTAATGCCCCATCCTTCCAGCAACTTTGCAATGGTCAAATTTTGTGCTGGATCGACCCCCGTACCGGATATTGGTATGAAGATGATTACAAAAATTCTGAGAAAAATTATGAAGTAGGACAGATACCACCATTGTTACATTTGGAGTAATACCCACAACAGAAAACAATGAATGCCATTTTTACTCTCAATACTAATGGAGTCTTACTTTTACTATAGAAGGTCTTCATCCCTACTTAAATGATTGTTTAAATGCTACCTATAATTTGTGGCATAATATTCTCTTTGATATAGGCTTTTCTCATAGATGAGAGCACTAGAAATTATCAATCTACAATAAAATTGCTTTTGATGTAAAACTTTGAGTTAGGCTGAAAGCTTACAAGATTCACACATGCATGGAAAAACTGACAGTCAAATGCTAACACACACTAAGTTATGAACTTTATCCTGGAAAAAAGAAAATATTTGTCAGTCTAAACTCAGAATGTTGTGGTATTAAATTCCACAATTTTGTTTGATCTAAAGTTTCATAAGCAAGTCAAAAGCCATAATGTGTAGACTACATTGTACATTGCAAAGAAGAAGTAATATTGTTCATCAAGTAAAATTTGTCAAACGAACTAGTTCTCTTATAAAGCATGTTGCTCACCATTTGAGGGGAACAATCACATCATTGGACTATCTTTGGAAAAAGAAAATACACCGAGAAGAGAATGAGCTTTTGCAAACAGAAATAGCCCAGTTATTTTAAGCCAATAACTATTTCTCAAGTGACAACATCTGCAAGAAAGCTTGCATAAGCTAATCAGGACTGGGTGACAACTTGTCCTGCATTGAACCATGAACCAAAAGCATTTTGAAGTCTCTAAAAAATGCCAAAATGAAAATGGTGTAAAATCAATTCAAGGAAAGCAAGTTGGGAAGCTCTTGAGCACATCCATTGGACTTTAAAACTTGTAACAGGAAAGGTTACAGTAAATTTGGTTGAATGACTTTATGACAGTGAGATGGCTTTCAGGCAAGAAGACACGTAGACAAAATATCTAACTAAACAAGAGTAAACACGGGTGGACTGACCTAGAATTTTTCACTATCTTCGGTCAATGTCTCGTTTTGGTCTTGACAATGAAACAATCAAACAGGGAATTCATGAAAGGTTCCTCAACCTCTCAGGCCATACTAGGAATAACTGAGCAAAGGTGCAATGAATTGCTCTTCTTACACAATCAAGGGTGTGTAATGATGTGCTATTTATATCCATATAATAGGGCTTCTGGGCATGTTCATAAGAATTATTCTATATTAAAAGGCATTGAAAACAGACACAAATAATTTGATCATTATCAAATAAAAAGCTGCAATAATTGCATACTAGGTGATCTATAGATGCTTGTGCAACAAAATTTGAGATTTATCATTCAATGTTCAGCCTATTTAGCAGAGTGGCATGGGAGATCTAATATTTACAATATTTGGTTTAAAATAAAGTTGTTAAAAAACCATCACTTGCTTTTTGGCACAGTTTGGTGAATTGAGTACTCAGTCAAGAAAAATTGTACCAAAATAATTTTGATCAGGCCAAAATATCTGTTATTGACCTGCATTTCCTTTACTGGAAACAAATTGTTTACAAAATGATGCTTGGTACCAAGGGCATTGCTACTCCATTATATCTGTCTCCACATGGAAAGATTCTTATGTTACCATAGACCATAAGCCAAAAGGCCTTCAGTGCAAGTTAAAACAAGTGCTGCCTCATGGTTTTGATATGACAAACAACATGAAGTGTGTAATAGATAGCACTCCTTGGCCAAAAGAAGTTTGCATCAAGGCATGCATGTGCAATTACATGCCATTCTGAGTACAGCTTGACCTATGCAATATAAGGTAGGAGGCTACATCTTTTGCTTGGCTTATGCCACTTTAAATGGAGACCAATGTTCATACTGGAAAATACATGAGTATCAAGATGATGTTGAAAGAATGACCAATATGGCTTATGACAATTCACTGTGCAACTCATCAATTGGAACTTGCTGTAAAAAGTGCAATTGATCAGTCACTTTTCAACAAAGTCAATGACTTCTATGAGGTACTCATATGCTCTTCTATTGCCTTGTCCCAAGTCCAGAACAAGAAAGGAGGAGGGTTGGGAGAGGAACAGGTCGAACTCTCTCCCATAAAACCAAGTTTCAGAGATGGCAGCAGTCTTACAAGCATCATTTGATGTCATCGGAAAATGCAGTTTGTGGAATGGATTGATGGAAATTATCATCACATTATTCGCAGCTGGATTCAACCTACTGCAAGGAATCTGAAGCTACGCAATGACAACAACGACACTTATACGCTCTGGCAAGGCTTGCTTTGATAGACTTGGGTATGGCACTCCATCCAGGAGGATAAATTAAGGCACCACATTTGTTTCATTTATATAGTAATCTGGTCACAAAAAATGTCATCTAAAAGTCAATGTAATAAATCCCTTCAGACATGACGGTAATAGCTAAATCAGAATCTCCTAATTAACATTCATATTCTTATACATATCTGATGATGATAACAATGACATTTAATACCATGCCAAACTGCTTGTCAGTCCATCTGTAAGCTTTTGTAGCAATAACAGCTCAGCAAGGTAGAGCGCAATAGTCATCCAATAATACAACTTGACAAACCCATTACACAGTACTTTCTTGGCATTTGTGTAAGAAACATGGTGATCAATTGTGCAAGTCATACTTAAAAATCCCTACTCATAGGATCCTGTACTAAGATATGGCACAAAGTGTCAGCTGAAAATGACTCTAGAGGGTAATTTGATTTGGCATTTTGTAGTACATGACTGAGAACTTGTAATTTAAACCATAATGAACAAGTAGACTTTTTCACTCTCATAAGCTAGTCAACCTACGAGTTCTGTGTCAAAACTATTGAGCCTATGACACTGAACTGATTAATTACGCTAATTTGGTAAGCACACATTTTAAACATCCCATAAATGACCCACTACAATCAGTTACAAAATCAAGTACCTTCTATAATGATTTGTTAAAATCCATACTCCCCAGCTGTATTAATACTTTTAGAATTTCAATGAAACTGATAAGAAAGGCCTAAATCAAGAAAAATTGTTTACAAACTATTTGTAAACAATTGGTAACTGATATACTTCAGTGAATCTAAAGAGCTGAATTGGCTTCTGCTTTACATTATTTCTTTCGTACACCGACTTTGATAGATTTTCATGTTAATGGTTTAAAACATAAACCGTATGTGGAATTTCATTTCTAGATATTAGTTTGGTATACATGGACCAGAAATTATCTAAATTTCACATGTTAAAGTTAAAGGGAATTTTTCATGCCTTGCGTTCCAACCCCACTTAACTTCAATATCATTACAACCTCTAACAGACAGAGTCACCTTTCTTCGACATTACATCAAGTCATATAATAACCCAAGTGTATACCCTCTTGCCTACCCTAGACACCAAAAATCGGGATAGCACCCATGCCCATACGATCACGATGACAAACCTTAGACAAATGTGGTAAGAATGAGACTTGCCTTAATGATAATGCTTTTCTAGTCATAACAAGGGCTTAAGGTTTAGATAAGAGTACGTGACAGAAGTAGTAGTTGGAAGTTCGGCATAGTATACAATACAACAGGTTGAAATATTTACCTCAACCAAGACCCAGTACTCAAAACCCAAACCAGTTGTAAAATATTAGTAAAGCTTCATACCTGTTTTCTTCTCTAGTTTCCGATTAACGTCAATCGCATCCTCTATCTCATCTATAGAGCATTCCGGTAAATTCAGCAAATACCCAAACATTTGCATAAAGGACCACACTACACCAAAATTTGGATCAAACGAGGCACCTTTAGCTTTGGCAACTGGCTCTTCAATCTTTGAGTTAGTATCATCGCTACTGCTACATTCATCCATTACAATTTCACTTGCAGTTACTTCCTCCGTTTCCTTAACAGGATCTGACTCCAAATTTTCAACTGCCTCGTTAGATTTCTCCTCATTTTCTGTCGGCACGGAGGGCAAGGCTCCGCTCATGTTTTTCTCCTCTTTGTCCACCATGTTGGCTTTCTCTGTACTATTCATAGGATTCAAAGGAAGAGATAACCTATGATTGGTCAATGCCATTAATTTATGCAGTAAAAATTTTTTCAACTGCACTTCTGTTTATTACATTAGAGGTCACCTGAATTGATCTCAGTGCTTTGCATTGAACATAGCGCGAATCGTGCAAAAACTTCCATGATACATGCACGTAAACGCTTGCAAGAGATTCAGTTGATTGGCGGATCCAAATCGCAACTGAGCAGACATGTTTACAAGCTCACACATAAAGTTTACTTTAAATGCCGTTCGAAACTCCAGACGCAATCTTATGGATTTGGAGATGACTAAGTTCTTTTAGCTCGTATCATAAAAATTATCGCTATTCCTACCATGGATGACCGCTTTTGTTTCCGCCTTAGGCAAAACGTTCTTTCCGACAACTTCCTTTAACTTTGATGGACCTGAAAGTGTGTGTGTTTGTGTTGGGCTGGGGGTGGGTGGGGGAGCTAAATTGAACAGAGAGAGCTTTAATGATGCCTCCTTGAGTCCGTCCCAGGAATGTGTTTGTGGGACAATTCTAAAGGTTGAACTCCTATTAAGGGTAACATCATTCCAAATATTTGCACGCTATGCTTCATTTCAAATTGATTTAATAAGTGTTTCAAGTTGCATATTTAAAAGCAGACAATAATATAACAATTTTGCTGATACCTGAAAGTAACATAAATTGTCTATGCTGAAAAAAGTAGCATTTGCCGATTTTTGATTCCTGTTTATAGCATATGCTTCATTATGTTTTGCAACATTCAGCTTACTAATTTTGTTGGATGCTAATGTTTTTGTCAGTTATTTTTGTCGACCTCTAACAGACTATCGAAAAGTATCCTTACAATGCTTCAAAAGCAATCCCTTAGACATTTTCGGTAAACGAATACGGAGGAGCTGGAAGTGCTTCGCCTCCACCTTTGTAGATGAACTTAAACCCTTTGCTGATGGTCGAGTGGACCAGAAGTTTCTGTCAAAGCTTTGTTCGTAATGACAGGGTAGTTTTCTTTTTAGACAAACGTGACTTGTGTAATTTTGTGATTTTTGGCCTTTTAGCAATAAAAACTGATTTTAAAACTTCATTGGTAAAGCTCAAATATCACTCGTGTGTTACAGTTTTCCTTCGCAAAGCAATTATCAACACACCTTGACTCAGACTTATGAAGATTCATTTCTTTTCTTGGGAAAAAGCCCACTAAGCCCCTCTTTCGTTGTGTCTAGCTTAACTCCTAATTTGTTGCCCTATATATAAATTCATACACTCATCCATCCATACATTCATTTATTCACTTTTCACCAACAACTGTCCAGTAGTGTCCTCTTTGTGAGAACAGTTTTTAACGCAGATAATTATACAATTTCATGGAAAATAGTTTGACATTTGAGCAATTGTTATTCGTAGCCGAATTTGACAAATTTGTCCTTCGGACAGGCACCTTTGACATGTGTGTTGGGGAGAAACTCACTTTATACACAGCAAGGTATAAGGACGGAGCGTCATCAGGCAACTCAAAAAAACTCATAATTTATTCACTGTAGTATTTTGACCCATAATTTATGGATATAGCTTTGTAAAATGAAACGTCCGAAGTACCAGCTAAACATACCTTTAATTGTAATATCACGCTAGAATCAAGGTTAATTAGCTAAGACATTTTTCTGTAAGCACTAACATAAATGATAAATAATTTATTAAAAATGCCATGGAGAGGTTTGGTGTGACGTCACTGGTGTAATTGAAGATGTTGAAATATATTTTTCTGACCATATTTTAAAACATGAGTATATGCTAGAAATTCCTTCCGACATTAAGTAACACTGCTAAAGAAAACAAAATTTCGGACCTATTCCATTAAGAAACTGTTTTTCATTAAAATATCTTCTTACGACTATCTTACTGTTAAGGTAGAACTATTTACCTCAATTTTTATCAGCTACTGCCAGTCTAGATGTCTTTTGTGTATAAAGCCATTTAGACTTTATCATGTCTCTTCCTTGAGCTGCTTTTCGAAAAGTTTGCAAAATCAACTCGAAAGTTAACGCGATGAAACTTAAATTCACCGGTTTCCATACTATGTTTCGCATGCAACAACATTTTGAAACTTCCCTATCATCGCCTGCCGCATATTTGTCAATTGTGTTGGCTCAGACTTAATAGGTTCCTTCCAATTGTTTCTAGTTCCCAGTTCTCTCCTTGGTAATATTTTTTTAGGACTTGTGCCTCTCATTCTGTCGCATGGTCCTTCAGAGCGTATGTTCTCTGACAGATAGCTTTCCTCTCCAAGAGAGTGGAGGAGTGATACATTTTAATATCATTTGTTATCTAACAGTGTTACGACATCTGCAGCAAATTCTCCAACTTGTCCTCTTATTCTGACAAAACTGTTTCAAGTCTTTATCTCAGCTTTCTTCAACCTTTTCTTCCACTTTAGCTTAAAGGGCTTCCTTTTCTGTTTCAAGTTTTGTAAGGACATAATCAGAGACTTCTGTTTAACTATCTTAGTCGGTCTTTACAGGCAGTGGGAACCTGTAATCAAAGGACTTCAATGTACAAAGGAAATGAACTTTGAAAGCGAATTTCTCACGAAATGGTTCTGTATCATCTGTTCGTTAGGATTAAAATTGAAATACTTGCAAGTACATGAAGATCTGAAAATATTCTTAGTATTTGTATGAAAAAAATTACGTGAGAGAAGAATCATCTACGAAATTCTTAACGTCAAAAAAGCAATGTAAAAGTCAGCAAGATTTTTCTTCAATATCTGTAGCTGGAATTAATGCTTCGTGAGCTATTGATTTGCATACATGATGGCATTGCCTCCCTTTTAGTGTTACGTTGTAAAGTTGCATCTCAAGAACAAGTCATGTACCCCTCAAACGTCGACAATATTTTTGTGACCAGGACGTTAAGCAATAAACCCTACTTTTATCATGCGCGGCAAAAGAGCGTGCTTAGGGGCCATTCAAAAATTACGTAACACCCGAATTCACCTATATTGACTCCCCACCTCTTGTAACACATCGTTACAAATCTTGTACCACCCACCTTCCTGGTTACGTAACATTTCGAGTCTTAAGACCCCCCTTATAAATGTTTCCGTTATCTGCTCATGTTTCATAGTAGCCACTGCCTTCATCTAATAATCAATCAATCTAGTGTTCTAATGTGAGAGAATGATATCACAGGACCATTTATTTAGAGGATACATACACAAGCAGCGTTGGATTTTAGGCTCAACCTTGATGTAATTGCAAGAAAAGATACAATTGCAAAAAATGTCTGTTACATAACAAAAGAGCTATGACCCCACCTCCAACTAAATTTTCGTAACAGTTCGTAATAATAATGACCATACCCCTCAACCCCTCAGGTGTCACGTTATTTTTGAATGGCACCTGACTCAAAGGGAGCGCATGTGTTTTAGTGATTTTTGTCCGGTGTCCATACATATTTGTTATGTCTTTTGCTTTATTACCGCTGTTGAAAAAATCCGAGTTTCGTAGAAATCAAATTGCGCTCACGAGTCAATGTTTATCCTCTTTCAGACTGCAGTGACTCAAACAAATTTAAACAGACTTACCTTGACGATACAAATGTCATACGGCACGCGCGCACTTATTAACGGATAGCTACTTCTAGTTATGCAAATATGCTCATAAAGCGTAGTTATTACAAAATATTTTCGCTAGTTATGGAAGATTTTAGTACTTGACTTCCTCAGTGTTGCAAATAACAAACAGTTGAAGCATTGGAAGAGTATGTTTTTTTTAGGTTTCAAAGAAAATTATGCCTTACGGACATTATATATCCGTAATGGCATAACTAAAAAGTGTCATGATGGTTGCTGCTTTAAGCTGAGACGCTGCTTGTAAGTATTCCTGTTGCAAGTGTCATTGAAATATCGTTACTTGTTACCTTAAATGCAGCAAAAGACTTCGAAAAAAATTATGTATCTTTTTGTGGTGCCTGAGCTGCTGGTCGTGCATGTGTATTTTGCTTTGCAGGGTTTTTTTCATGTTATTTGGTTGGTTTATATTACTTCGCGGATTTGCATTTCTAATTAAAACGTTTTTGTTTTGACTCTGCTATTGCTTTGCTGGTTTTGCTGTGTTCTTCGACAGATACAAAAGTAACTGTGTCATTTTGTTATTAAAATTTTCAAATGCAACTTGGTAATTTGGTTCCTTTTCCTCTCATAAATCTGTTACAAATAAATGAGTCTGGTAGGTATGCCTCCTTTTTCTTTTCTTTTTGGTCCCATGCAAACAATTTTTTGCAATTTTTTGGATCACCATATGCCAGTGAAAACAAAACTAATCAATGTGACTGACTATAAACAGTGAAATTGTTTGAGGTGAAGCCACGAGATTATGCTAGTGTATCTGCACTGCAATTGGTTAACTCAATACCTATCACAAAATTTTGTTGCCAAGACTAAATGTTATGGACCTTGTTACAGTAATACCTGAGTGCCTGGAAGCCGTGAAAACATTTTCCGCGCAAGGGTTTTTTTGTTTAACACATCAACAACAAGCATAACAGTGGGTGCATTCAGTAAGTATTATATCTACTTTACTCTGCAAATAAAAATGGCTACCATGCTAATAATTCCTTAAAGCAAGAGCCATGACTTCATGGTTAACTATGGTTTATATTCTTATTTTTCGTCAAAAACGTTTGACGTGTCCAGAGAAATTAACATAGTATGTGAATGTCGCATTATAGATAGTTCGGAAGAACAATACATAGTATCATAAAAGGCTACAGATTGTAGTAAGGTGTAAAAATAATTAACAAGCCATTTACAGAGCGATAAAGGTAGTACCAAAAAGGCACTTACAAACAATGTGGACTACTTTGAAAGAAACAAATGTGTAGTGTTTTGATTATCAGTAAGTGAAGGTTTATATTTGGCCAGCAAGAGACTTTCATAAACAAGCAAATCAGAATCAGAAATAGATGAAGATAACACACTAATGATGACCTGAATAAATTAAACGCTCTAATGTACTGGAGAAAGAATGGTTAGACAGCTTCTTCCCTGCAAAAGCAGAAATTCTCAAATGTTGTAAGGCTCGCACATGCAAGTGGCACTTAGTTTGACCTATTTAAGAAGTGTTACAGCAATTGCACGTAAATTATTAGACCACATGCGAAATCGTGCATTTAGGTATTCTGTCCTCAAAGGGGAAAAATGTCCTAATGCGACAAACTGGCCGTAAAAGAATGAACAGTAATTTGTGAATAGCTACTGTCTATAAGTCTAGAAAGTTGATTAAGGATACGAAAACTATTTTGACCTGTGAAGGATGAAGAAAAGTACAAAACTAGTTTGGGAGCAGCACTGTATATACATTTAGTGGAGCGCACTTCAACAAGAAATGAACGAATACAAAAATCAATAAGCCACAGGGGATAGTCATTAGAACATAAAAGTGTACGTTGTTTTTCTAACTCGCCTTGAAAATTCGAGTCATTGCGCTAAAAACATACTTAAAAGCTTTTTCGACTGACACTCTTCAGAGTATGATTTGTTAGAAAGGAAGTATATGTATATGGCAACCTATTTATACGAAACATGTAGCAAAACTAGCCAATCGTAAACAAGGAAGGAAACAGAGAAAGAGAAAATGAAGAAGCAAAATATTATTGGAAGAGTCCATGTGCAAACGTGAAGTCTTTCTACCTACAGAGTACTGGTTTTCTTGCTTTAATGTAGACAGACTCCAATACACGTAGGTGAAAGGACGATCTAGCTGTGCCAATTATCCGAAAATTCTCGTCCTTATACATTTTGGCGCAATCTGAATTTTGTATTAAGTGTTGACCTATGGCATAATTGGACGTTTTGGTAGTCATTTTCGCGATGGTCCGGGATGGCTGTTCTCTAGAAAAAAGCAAAAAGCTTTTAAGTATGTTTTTAGCGCAATGTAGCAAATTTTCATGACGATTTTCAAGTTTTGTACCACAAGAAGATTGTTCAAGTAGATTTTATAACTCTAAGTGGAAATTGTGATAACTGGAACAAATATTTAAGTTGTAAGATAAAACTGCTGCCATTTACAATTGAGCTCATACTAACATGCGGATCAGCAACATGGACTGGAAGTAGTCAGTTGACAGGGCGTAGTGACAGTATATAAAACAGACGGCTAATAATAGTTCTGTACATGAAAACACAAAAAATCTATGCACAAGATATTTCTTCACCGAAGAGAGCAGAGAAGAAACATTTACATTTGCAAATTCACTTGAGCTTGGTCTCCAGTTGGACACCAGGGAAGACATCGAAAATCTAGACGGGGACAGAGAGTTGTGCAAGGCAGTTTTCCTGAGTTCCAGCTAAAGGCTGAGACATGATGATGCTAATAATAAGCATTGTTCGTGGCAAATACCGAATTTTTTATTGAAACAAAAGATTACAGCGGCTACTATCTACTGGAATTACTTTAACATTCTTGTAATACGTTACTACCATTTTTAGAGGTAACAAAGTTCTAATTTGTTAACAGTACTTCTCATTTAACAATGTCACGATTTATATGATCGGATTGACAAAAACATTTACAAACTAGCTCAATCATAGCCCTTCGCACATCCCTCATTCGCCAGGCATAGATACAAGGATTGATTCCAGAATTAAAGAGTCCTAAAATGAGGGTTATTTGATAGGTTGCATCCAATGTAAATGATACTTTGTGACCAAGTTCAAGCTTCACACTCCATATCATTGATACGATGATAAAAGGCATCCAAAGACCGATGAAAGCTATCGTTAACAAAACTAAAGTGTTTGCAACTCTTTTTTGAGTCATCTTTTGTCGTTTATAAAAGTTATCTGGAACAGAGTTACTGGTAGTAATAGACACACTTTCATTACCACTGTTTTTCCATCTTGTGGTTCTATTAGACGATCCCTGCGATGTGTCAGAAAATTTGGTTGTCAGGCTAGGCTGTGTCGTGGAGTCTCCCACGATTCCATTGCTATATGTTACAGTTTTGTTTTGTTCTTTTAATTTTGATGTTCTACAGTGACAGTCAAGATTATCTGAACTCCTTGATTTTTCCTGCATGAAATGTTTATTACAAGTATTAATATTCATATCAGAAAGTGTCCTATTTGGAGTTACTGCTATTTGCTTAGCACTTCCTGAACACCTTTCGTCTATTGACTTGACGGAGCTTTGCACTTTTTCCTCCGAATCTTTACGACGCATTATGTGGTTTGCATTCTTTAAACCAAGCAAAGCACCATCAGAATTAACATTCTTGCGGTCAAGATGGCAAGACTCAGGCCCTGGTGCGACGCTTGATATTTTTGCTTGGACGTCATTTGCTTTTGACGAGCTCCTATGAAAGTCAGCTATAGCCTCTGGGCAAATGCTAGTCTTTGATGCCTTTGAAACTTTTCTAAAGATTTGCGAATAGCAATAAGCTATCACGGACATTGCAATTATGAGTTGGACACCAAAGATGCTATGTATGAACAGTGGTCTAAATCCAGACACAGAGGCAATACCTAGAGCTAAAGATGATATCCAGCCAACGACACAGAAAAGAAGCAATCGCTTCAAATTTGAAGATACACGATATCTCGTGGTCTTAATAGCATGTGAATATCTTTCGTAGCTAATCGTTGCTAAAAACCAAACCGATGCTGATCCAAAGCATACAAACAATAACATGCGGAAGATATTTACGCCACAATCAACCTCTGATCCTTGTAGAACACTGACATAGCATAGCGGAATCACAGTTGTACCCATTGCAAAGTCAGACATTGCCAGATTACAAAACAACAAATTTACACGCGTCTGCAATATTTTACGATGAGCAATGGTTACGATTACTAAAAGATTACCGATTGCAGCCAAAACCGCAGTAATTACGTACGCAATATAGATTGCAGGTGTGTTCAAACTCGGATTTTGAAATGGCGAAATATGCGTGCAGAAATTATCCATTACTGCAATAACGTATCGCTGACCCTTGCCTCGGAGTGATTTTACATTCCTGAGATTAAGGCCTTTGAAGATAATGTATGTTATGAAGTATTGTTCCGAACTCCAATACATTGAATTGAAAAGTCAAATTTCAAATGCATCGTTCAATACCTGTAAGAATAGAAAGATGTTTATACATGTCAATACAAGTATTATTGAAACTTATTTACAGTTGCAATATATATCAAGGTACCTGTAAGTCAAGAAACAAAGAGAATGTTGAAAGTTCTCTCTCTTTTAAGATATATCTCGATTACTTCTATAAGCTTCTAATAGATTTTTACCCATTCACGTAGTAAACAGAAATAACATAAGCCCTACTATCAATAGATTCTTGCTAAACTTTTTCTGTAATACTTAAAACTGTGTCATGCGAGAACTGTTAAGCCATGTTTAACATTCCAAACATCTTAAAATATTCAAACAGTATATTTTGGCACAATTAGCTACTTGTCCATCATCTTTGGTGGTCTAACTTGGTCTGGGGTATACAAAACAATTGTCAGTAAAACTTGACTCAAGGATACAAGCCTCACATGTCCCAAAATATGATATGAATTGTAGAAGTGCTCCTGAAATACTTCTGACCTCTTAAATCTATTGTATTTCTTTAGTTCATGCAATCATTCTTTTCCAGATTTCGATTAGGGTTTATGACTAAGCTATGCCCATGACAACAGATTGATAAAAAGGTGCCAATTCATAACAGGAAATAGCACAACTAAAGTAACTGAGGGAAAGTTTCTGGTAATCATTTCAAACGATATAACGTACAAAAGAATTGAAAGCGAAGAAGTAAACTTTGACCCCCAATGAATGTATTTCGATATATATTTGAGAAATAAGTGTATTTGTAAATACAGAAATTCATAGCAAGATGCAAATACAGGGTTGATAAATAAATAAATGAATAAATAGATAGATAGATAGATAGATAGATAGATAGATATATATATATATAAATAGATAAATAGATAAAAGACCTTAACCTCACTGTATAATCTCTAAAAGTTTTTTCATAAAACTGTTAAAACGTTCGAGAAATATACAAATAGTTCTTCAAAATCTATTTTCCAAGACCAATGTCAAATTCGCAGATATGTTAACTTTAAAACGTATCATAAACCCCTGAACGATTATCTTGACGTCTCTGCTTGTTATCTGCATGCCATAATGTTGTAAATTCGTAAATAGTACTAGCAGTACATTGAATATTAATCACTTACAACTGAATATTTTTGTATTTCTGAATATTTTTCCAACTTTAGATATTTGTGAAGCCGGTTTTTGCTAGAAGAAAGCAACCAGCTATTGCTCCAGCCACTACTGCCAAAATTTCAGAAAGAATTTAAATATATCGTGATCAATTCCTCATCTGTGATTTTGCAGTGTGCGTATCAAAAAAGAGAAATTTATAAATTGCGACATAGCAATTATTTACACCAAGCAGCAAACAGGAATGCAATATAGCTATCTGCATCTACCTGCTGTGAACAAACTATTGATTGTTTACTAAAATTGGCAATGTTTAGTTGTGATGTAAAATGGTCAATACTAAAATCTTTCAATGAAACTACTTGCATAGTATGAATTGAAAACTTTTATTTTATGCATCTTTAGCAAAATGATAAAATCATGCAGTCCTGGACTCCCATGTCATGGCATGAATTCGACTAAATGTATAATACAGTTATTTCTCTCCGTTTTTTACCATGGAGCAGAAAACAATTTACGTTGAAAACCCCTTTTTTCTCTAATTCACAAGGTCGAGCACTCACTTTTAGGTAAGGAGTTATTTCAGTAGCAGAGGAAAAGGAATAAAGTGTGATTAAATGTAGGTAGTGGTTTATGTTGGATGTTCTCATACATAAGATTATGTCTAAGAAGAACATATTTAGAAGATAATGAGATTCACAACTTTAGTATTTGAAGAAAAGAGCAATTTTGGCATAACAGTTCGTAGGTCTCAGTGGTATTTCAACAGTGTATGGATGTGAGTTGTGAGAATTGCCAGCAAGAGACTTAATAGTTTTGAGTGCTCGTGTCAAACCAGATAAAACTGCGAAGAAATGCCCATGAAATATTTATTGATTAATGAAAGGGAAGCAACAGCACGGTGATGGAACAGAGAATCCATGACACTTTTGGAGATTATACTACAAAGGTTTACCATATTGATCAATATTTTCAATCATATGGTGAACATACTCCAAAACAGCCATCATAGAAAGCATGAGTATCTTTGTACAGCCGCAATAAGATCCATTTCACGTTTAATACTTTAGTACAACAAAAACTGATCCCTACAAGGCCAGCTCAAGTCTAACTAGAACACGTCGTCCATGGAAGTCGACTACATTGAAATGAACTATTTGAACCATTATCATCACTGACAACTCATGCTGGTCAAGTAATACTTTAATTGTCTTTTAACGAGATCTGCAGATGTTTTGTGCTTAGCATGGAATATTCTAAAAGTAAAAAAATCAAATCAAAGTCTTTAATCAGGTAGTAAATTGCTTCTAAAGCCCAACTTTGTTTTGCAATTTTTTCTTGAACGCTTTTCGTTGCGTGTCATTGTGGGCACGTGTAGGGTATGGTTTACAAAAATGTAGTGCCCTAGGCCTAGTATGAAAAATGTATAGCATAAACTTTGGTCACGTTATCGCCTTCTAGTAGAAGGGAAGATCTATCATCAAAGTTGCACCCCACAAGTCATAGTCATGCGTTAGAATGTTATAATTCAACACTCAAATTTATTTGCTATATCATGACAATTCAAACAAGACAGTATTTGTAATATCATTACCGACTAAGCTAAATAAATATACTCAGCCACGCCACTATAGCAAATTCAGACATGAGCGTAGCTTATTTATTGTGGTAAAAATGAGATGCTGCTATTTTAAACCCGTCGATGAAAAAACGTAACACCTGCATAAACATCATCACTGCTACTTATTTAAATGCAATTCGCCTTTAAAATTTGCGACATTGCGCTAAAAATACACTTACAAGTTTTTTTTGGTCTGACACTCTTCAGAGTATCAGTCATCACAAAGTAAAGTATATATATATATATGGAAACCTATTTATACAAAACATATATCAAAACTAGCCAATCATAAACAAGAAAGGAAACAAAGAAAGAGAAAATGAAGAACAAAACATTATTGGAAGAGTCCAAGTGAAAAAACGAACTCTTTCTGCCTATCGAGTACTGTTGGGGTCTTTTTTGCTTTAAAGTAGACAGACTCCAATACACTTAGATGAAAAGACGATCTAGCTGTGCCAGTTATCCGAAAAGTCTCTCCTTATACATTGTGGCGCATTCTTAATTTTCTAATAAATATTGGCCTATGGCAGAATCGCATGTTTTGGTAGTCATTTTCGCTTTGCGAGCGCTAGATGGCTGTTCTCTAATAGAAATTGATGGCATACAGTGGCTGGAACATGTTGTTTAATCCTGTCATCCAATCTCTGCGAGGTGCGACCTACATACCAAGCCTCACATCGGCACAGAAATTCATATACTACTAGGCTTTTGTTGAGGTAGGTACACAATCCTTGTAAATGGATGGCAAGATCTTCCTAGTCGTGAAGACAATTCTTGGTTTGACAGCAGAAAATCACTTAAATACAGCTTTTTTAATATGTGTTTCTACGCAGATAGAAACATTGCTTGGCCAAGGAAGTTTTAAGTGTACAGGACATTTTTGCAGCCCAAAATCGTTTTCGCAAAATCAATAATCTTTTCTCGAAGAATCCTAGAAACAACAACATCCTCTAAATACCCATTATCAAGGAGAATAGATTTTATTTTCCCTGTTCAGAATTTAATTTAGATTTTGAACAGATACGAACTACTCTATGGGCAAGTGTTCTGATGAGGTTGACTTTTTTGGACAAAAAAATCCAAACAAATGAACTGACCAGTAAAAGTAACTTTTTAGTACACTGTTGTTATCAAATTACTCTCATTTTTTCCACTAAAACATCAAGAAACGGCAATAAACTGTCATTGAAACAGCAAAAATCAACGGGCATCTTTTCGTTGTCTTCTTTTAGAATACGCCCTTGTAAAAGCCGATAAAAAGATCTGCCAATGCTGGAGCCAAGGGGCTACCCATTGGCACACCAAAGCGATTTTCAAGTTTTATACCTCAAAAGGATTCTTCAGTAAATGCAGACAACAGGCAGTTACACATAAGACAAAGTTTTTCTATTCTATTCAAATCGTATAAAAGTCAAAGAAGTTCGAGGTTCAACTGTGCCTGTACAAATCGTGGTAAACGACCCAGCACAAGCGGTGATCGTGAACTAGCGCCAACACAAGCTGCACAGATTTTGTCTCCTGGTCAGCGCATCAATCCGAAAAATCGAAGCAACCGAAAAATCAATGCAAACGAAAAATGGAAGCAGCCAAAAATCGATTCAAACGAAAAATGGAAGCAAACGAAAACAAAGAAACCGAAGAATCAATGCAAACGAAAAATGGAAGCAGCCGAAAAATCGATGCAAACGAAAAATGGAAGCAACCAAAAAATTCTACCAATGAAAATCTAGGCTCGCGAAAAATCGAGGCATAAAACAAAATTGAAGCATACGAGAAATCAAATGATAACAGCAATAATCCAGGATGTCAGGACAAAATTTATGACATTAATTTTGGCGGAAAAAGCACACCATAGAAGTATACAAGCTGTTCCTTTAACGACATGTTTGTTTTCGCAAGTAGGCAAGAAATCATAGCAACTTTTGTTTAAAGTGAAACTAGACGATGTAGTTACACAAGTAGTGAAACTGAGAGAAAAACCATAAATTTTAAAGATCAATATCTATTTTGTCGTTTAGTTTTGCTCAAGATTCTTAAATATTCGGTAAGTAAACCAACTTTAATACCATATCGTGGCAGTGCTTGGATGCTTTGGGGATACATACCATTGAATATGAAGTGCTTTGGGAAAAACATAATCCTTACCTTAGCACAGATTGATTTTAAGTTATACACCCTCTGGATCTTTTGGCCATATTTGACTCTTGACCTTATTCATGCTGTCAAGATGTCATGATGGGCACAATGAAGCATTGAAAGTTTAACTATTAGAGAACAGTCTGAGTCCATAGCAATTTTACCCTTAGATACGAATTCACTAAGTAATAAATTTATGCAAAGCTTGCTCTTTCAAATCAGCAGGACTAAATTACGTCATCTTCAATGTCAAGCAGCATAAATTATATCAATATATATATATAGGTTTTCTGAAGAAGAATTATTCGAAACGTAAAAAAGTGTTTATTTCTTGTAATTTATATATATATATATATACATATATATATATATATTTGTCAAGAGTGGGCATTACCACAATAGCTACACTAAGTGGGAGCCGACCGGGCTCGAACTTGCAATCCTCAGACTTAAAAGCCAACACTCAAACCTCCGTGCCATCA
>JANTCA010045091.1:0-18881 GCA_024741275.1 Chironex yamaguchii
CGGTATCAAAAGCACTGGTGAGGTCTAGCGCTACGGCAATTGTTCTTGAGCAGGGTTTGGGTTTATTGAGTCCTGTTATAATGGTGTGGTTTACCTTATGGAGGGCACTTACCGTTGATCGGCCTTTACGAAATCCATGTTGGTGGTCGACGAATTGTACGTTGTTGTTGAGAAATGGTAGTTTCATTTTTTCTAGGAGTTTGGCAAAGGGAGAAAGGAGAGAGATGGGCCGATATGATTTGCCTTGTTCGCTCGGTTTACCAGGTTTAGGTAGTGGCATGATTCACGCTACTTTCCAGAGTCCAGGTATTCGGTATGTGGCTAGTGAGAGGTTGAAAATTTTGGTGAGGTACGTTATGCCAATGGGTCCAAGATGTCAGAGTAGGAGTGGACATAGTCCGTAGGGTCCGTTTGCTTTGGAAATTTTAGTTGATTTAATGGCAGACTTGGTTTCAGAATTTGTGAATTTAACAGGAGTAGATTGTAACTTGTGGATTCGTCAAAGTACGGTACGTTTCATATTGTTGATTTTGTCTGGGCATAGGGTAAATTGCTGGTTAAACTTGTTTGCACATTTCCTGGGGTCCAAGTATGGTATGCCATTGAAGCTAATGGATTGGTTGGCCGAGGTCATCGGTGGTTGGGCTATACCTTTAATTGTTGTCCAGAGTTTTTTCAGTGCAGTCATATGATCGATTGTTTCAACGAAATTTCTCCATTTATCTCGTTTATATTGTGGCACGCAGTTGAAGATCTGTTTTTATTCGAGTTGAAGTTGGGTTTGTTGATCGTAGTTGGTCTCGTTAATCGGCTAATAATGCTGCTTCAGTCAGGAAGTTGTGTCTGACAATTGGTATGCATCCAGCGGGTATGTGGTGCGATGTGGCTTTCTGTAGAATTTGTCAGAATTGTTTTTCTCCTTCATGACACAAGGTGGGTCGGGGAGTGCAGCAAATCATTTTTTGGTTTCAAATTTAAATTTGGGCCAATTGGTGCCTCGGTCTTTCCGTAAGATGGTGTATCCGGGAGTTTTGGGGGTTTTGGTTTTCGTAGTCCACTTCGTTTCTTGTATCGCTGTTACAGATATTGAGTGTTTGGTCATAAAATACAATAGGTCGTCCAATTTTCCAGTTAAGCCGTTGATATTGAGTTGTAGGATTTCAAAGTTCTTGGGATTAGTAAGTTGAATCTTGGTTGTTGGAGGTTGTGCCATTGGTTGGGAGCAACAGAGAGCTTTGTATTGATTGGTCCAATCACGATAATGTTTGAGTTTTGAGCAGGAACGCCAATGCAGCCAGTCATGACAACTGTTGCACTTGACAGAAATATGTTGATTGTTGATCACATCCGAGCATACAGTACATCACCATTGTCCATTAACAAACGGTCCAGGATTCCTTTCCAGGCTAGCCCTCAGAAGAAGCAGGAGCAGCACGGCCGGCATGAGCCACTCCCTTGGGAAAAACACCACCGGTTTACGATGGAATGTGATGGTCTTTGGCCACATTGTGTGGGTAGATTCGCTCCGAAGAAGCAACCGTCTTGAAATCCTTGTGAAACCACGGGTGGTGATCAGTGGTATAATCTGTATGAACCTTATACCATTTTTTCCCAAAGGATACCCTACAAAAACTAAATTAAGGTCACTTGGGGAATATTTCTGTCATCTGTTCTGTTCTACTTTGATGCAGTAGCAAAGGCGACATGTGACCAAATGGTAATTTAAATATCAATGCCAATCAATTTTGTGTTTACACTGCTCCAGCAAAAGATATTTAATTGTTTTTTAATGTTATTGAATCATAATCTGTGGTACTATTGACAACCGTGTCAACAGTGTCATAGATAATGATTCAAAGTAATGAGAAGGCAATCGTTAGGACAATTGATAGCAACTGAATACCAATGGTAGTTGTGCAGTCTTGATCATAGTATAAAATTTCTCATTTCTTATATCATGATGTCACTAAGCTTTTGTCTTAGTGGTCCTGCCATTCATCAGTGCATCATCGTTATCTCAATGAGACAAAATAACTTGTCCTCCATCATATGAGATTTCAATTTCTAATACTGTGGTCAGTTCAGAGACTCATCTGAATGTTGCTATCTCTTGTCTGCTTTCCTTTGCATACTATAACATAGTATTACTATGTTAGAGCACATAAAAGTTTTAGGAAATGAGTACTGTTGGGATGTTCTGAATATTTTTCTCTGTTTTGCTAATTCAAAGTAATTTAACTAAAGAACAACACCTTTGCCTAAACAGACAAGAGACTGTACCCAACCATTAAACTAAAATATGTATACAGCTTACTAAGCATTCAAGACCTCAATGTGAATGCTTATTATGTATGGTTGGAGCAAATTAAAAGAGTACTTTTCATGCAATGTGTTCACATATTTTTTCAAAACCCTCCCACAATATAAACTTAAGTACTTAGAATTTAAATAATATTTAAGTCTTTGATCAATATTTAAGTCAAAAATGCTTATTTTTCAGGAGCCAACATACCCTGATCTGGATTTGTTAACTACTTCTCTGTGCAAAGAAATTATTCATTTTTGTTTTCTAGCTGTTTATAATTTCACAAATCTAATACTAAAAAAATTTTACTCCTAGCCATCCCTGTGTGAAACAATTCGATTTGTTCAAGTGACAGTGAAGGTGATTTCTAAATATTAATGAGACTGAATAACCGATAACACAATTAAAGGCATCCTACAAATTTGGCTTTGCTTACAGTATAATGCAGCAAGGATTCCTACAGTATGTTAGAAGAACCAGCTGAAGAAAAAAGTTCAGTAAGGTCTTAAATTATTACAATTGCAATAAAAACACATCTCCATATACCATTTAACCTTTATAGATTAATCTGATCAGACACTATTGTGCAAAATCAAATAAAAAGCACAGCAAACATGGACAGCACGGACATGCTTCCATTGTCTGTTTATTCATGTCAACATTTTTGCCAGGATTAAACAAATCTACTTAAATTCAACTACTAAAGTAAATGTAATAGCTATCACTTTATTTCTATGACATTTATGCCTATGAAATTATAAATACTGTTAAACTAAATATTTTACATTGAGGTTCATGTTTGTGTTAGTCAAGACAACAGTGAGGGCTGTTAACACAAGTATATCAAATAGGACCATAAATATTACATTAAAAGTAGTCATTTTTAATGTTTTGCAAGAGCATAAAAATAAAAACTAAATCTCAATCATGTGGACAAATGGGATTGTCTGTAATTCTTGCCGGGCTATTCATCAATATTTTCATGCAAACAGAACTCACATTGTTTGCTAAGGATAAACACTAGTAATGTTGATAGAGAGTCACTGTTAGAGTCAATGAAAATTGATTCCCAGCCACCAATTATTCAGCTCTTAAAAAATTGACAACTGAGTCAGCATGCTCATTAACTCTTCAAATGACCATGACATGCAAAGACAAAGTTAGCTGTTACTTGTTTATCTTTTGTATATCTGGCCAATTTTCTGATACTTACAGCAGTGAGATTAAGATGCTTCTGAATGACAAGTCTATAAAAATATCCTATTCTAACTCATCTGAATCAGACTTCATTATTTCTAGCAAAAGTACAGGACACTGCAATTAAGAACATTTACCAGCATGGCAATTAAGTGCTCATTTCTAATCAAACAGCTGCTACTACTCCAGTCATGCATACCTTGATCTGGAGCAAAGTCAAATTCAACACAAGTCGAAGACCAACTTGTGACTAAATAACCACGAAATAGATAGTTCTTGCACTTTCTTTTATTCCTCATTCAATTGCAAGCACGGTAGAGACGTTTAGTTCTGGAGTCTCTCAAACAGCCACCCTATTCAAACAACTATAAAAGTCAAATCCTTCAATTTTGTAGTTCAGAATCAACCTATTCAGCCATGGATTTAAATACTCCAGGCTAATACACTACGAAATACTTGTCTCCGAAAGAACTTTGCTACATAGAGATGCGAAAAATCAGACTTAAATTGCGGTTAACCTTAACAATGGCTGAAACACGTTCTATCTTGGCCTGCTCTAGACAACACGATTTCAACATCATTTCTCAAAATCACCCCCTTAATTCTAATGTCTATAAAGTCATACTGATTTACTACACATATGAATACAAATTAAGTCTAATATGCCAAAGCAGCAGTTAGAACGAAAATAATTCACCTTAGCTGTTGGAACAGTTTGAATTTTCTTGAAGTTGTACTGCGCCATGTTTCTCGTGGCCGGGGAAAATTGAAAAGGAGGTTACGGAGAAAGGAGAACGTTTTTGAAACTGAGATTATCTAAACATTTCCAAAGGAACAGGCAGGGTAATGGTGACAGAAAGCTAAGGTAAGTTATTTTGGCATTCATTTTTTATCGCAGTTTTAAAAGCTAATCAAAAAGTTACTACTAGCCTTGTAAATTATTATTAAGGGGCTTTCGATTTCTCGAGACTGATGGCACTTAAACAGAGAATTTTCAATAACTGACATGGCTATGCCTGAAATTGTTATCATGCATGTGGTATTTATTTATTGACTCATGATTATCGCATTTTTAATAATCTAGGCGGCTTCAGCAATATCCAAGGTTTGAAGTCCTGTCCCTGTTGGCTGTAGATGTAGTGCAAATCGCTCGTATTATGTGAATAGTTCGCCATGATATTACTGAACTGTAAATGGATAGGTCTTTAATATAGGCCCTGGGATTTATATATATCTTGCGGCGTTTAACTTTTAAGGTTAAATTTTTATCTTTGGTGCAGTAACACACACAAATCGAAAATTTCCAAAATTTTGCCAATCTGAAAAATATGTTTGTCCAAACATTGCAATTATGCGGCCATTGCAATTGTGTGGCCATTGCGATTGTGAGCTGTGGCAATACATTCACATAAAATGAGTTGAGCTCTTCAAAAGAAACACAGGCAATATTTGAAAGAAACGGTCATCAGGGCTATATTCACCCTCACATCAATTATGGGAGCTTGTAATGTCCTCTGTGTTCTGTTGATCTTGTTTTGATCTTAGTGGCCATCTGTCTGCACATGAGAAAAGAAATCAGAAAATATGTTGTTGTAAGTCTTGGTTGATTGCCACAAAGTATAAGCTGGATGTGGGAAAGAAAATATTCCTTACAACATATTGATCTGACAGCAAGACTTTGATTGGTTAAATAGTGAATTCACAGATTTTTATGGTATACTGTACTGTTTTGTATGATTCATTTTATATTTGCCCAAGAAAGAACCCATTGGTGCACAGGATTACATCAGAAAAGGTCTCACAAATCAGCTTGGAAGGAAAGCTGGGTAATCTGGTGCTTGGTATGCTCCTAAGTCTTGCACTGTTTTGTCACACCAATTTGATGTTAAAAGGCATGAAATTCACATATAGATCTTGAAATTGTTTTTTAAAGAGGCAGGATATAATTTATTCATAAAATCTCTGAAGCATGTCAGCATGATCTGATATCATATATTGCATTTGGTATAGTATTAAAATATGTATATCTGAATATTCCAAGCAAATGGAGTCACAAGTATTGTTGCCATCTGTCAATTACACAAGCAAAGGTCCCCTAAATTATGAATTGCTACTTTCACATAGGAAGCATTGGTTGATAATGATACATTATGAAATATAACGAGAATGATTTTTGGAATTTAAATGGCAGAGGTTAAAGGAACATCATTCACAGCAATAAAGATTGGTACATCCTGTTTTATGTATAGGGTGCATTTGTTTAATAGTACCCAAATTAATTTTATTGGACACAGTTTTTCACCAGTGAGGAGAGTATATATAATTGAGTTTGAGTGGGTTAATGGAAATGAAAATATATATTTAGCAGTGCTTTTTAAGTTTTTACATTGGTTTACTATAAAAGTTATTCACTACATTTCAGTTATTTTAAATTCATAGTTTTAGAATTCAAAGTTCTAGTGATGTCGATATGACTTCCATGTTTGTAAGGGATGCTTTTCATGGTGCAACTGCAGGTATGTAAAGGTCATGTTTATATATTTAACGATAGGAGATTGTTGGGCTTTGTAGTTTGTTATATTTATTTCTTGAATTTTGCATGTATTTAATAAACATGAAGTATTGTGCTCTTGATAAGTATATATATCATAATATATAAGTATCTCAACAGACACTATATCTGACAATATCAATACTTTTGAGCTTGAGGATTACCAATTTGACTTGGGTCAGGTCCCATTTGGTGCAGCTATTGTGGTAATTTTCCACTCTTGATGAATATATGTATATATATGAACAATCTTTCTGTGGTACAAAACTTGAAAATTGCCTTGAAAATTGGCGACATTGAGCTAAAAACATACTTAAAAGCTTTTTTCGTCTGACACTCTTCAGAGTATGAAACGTCGGAAAGGAAAGTATATGTATATGGCTACCTTTTTAAAACTGTCATATTTTTGTTACCATGTTTTAAAGCTCATAACACATTAGTTAATCTTATATAAAAATTTCAAGGAATTTGGGAATCAAACTTGATATCCGCTTGGAAACAAAAGGGATGTTATGTTTGAACGATATGTACCAAGCTGAAACAATGTGGATCCAACACCTCAATCAAATGTGCCCCAAGGACACAATGATAGTCTGTGTGTTGATGCCTGGTTGAATTGGCATACCTGAGCTTGTGACAGTGCAATTGTTTATTTTAGATATAGGTATACCATAGTAATAATACAAAAAGTTAAATGGATTAGATAATGTGTATTATGCCGTTGAGAAATACCTCACATTAAAATTCTATATATACAGAGACTTGACAAAGAACAACAAGAGTTATGCTATCTTAGTAGTGAAAAGTTTTTGAAAATAATGGATGAAACACAAGGTATCATCATGCTGTACATCATGTGCTTCTCGGGCATGTGTCAGGGTCGGATTTACCAACATATTGTTGCTGTGAGTTCAAGATTGTGGAATAACCAGAGCATAAATGAGCAAGACTAGTATGAGTTCTATGAGATAATTCCAATTCAGTGTCAGAGATTTACAGTGGTGAATATCGCCCTAGAACAACATAGCCAGCAATAGCATCAGCAACTGCTTGTCTATGCAAGGAAGAAATACTATCCTTGTAAGAAGCTACATCAATAGGTACACTAGGAATTAAAGCATCGACTTTGGCGCGGTAAATTGACTGGGTGTTACATCATATATTCCTGTAAGATTCAGGCCTTAAAGATTCACGATAATTGGCATGATTGGACACGTAGGTAGCCAGTAGATATTGTGCACATGGTAGATCATTGTTAGCTTTGACAGGAAGAATTTTTGTCTCTTGATGCAGGTGATCAATCATTGTCATTCTAACACAGCCTGTAATTGTAGGAAGTGCCGCATTTTGAATGACCTGAGGCTGATTTAGTCTAGAATCTTTAATGACTGGGAACCATAGTTAAGCAAGGAATGGTCTATGGCTTTGTATAGTAACAGTAGTGTTTCTTTCTGTTGACCGCATGTCATACCACTAACAGCTCGAAGAATGTCATTGCATTTATGTATTTTATGTGCTTCTAATAAACACTGTTGTTTACAATATTTTGTTCTAGCCATGAGACTCGATGTAACAATGCCTATCATTTGCCAGTATCAAAATGTTATTTTTTCCCAAGGCTTTACTATGCATAAGGAGTGCCTTAATATTTTGCTTAATTATTGATGCTTTAATTAGTTTCAACTACAGATTACTTGACCAATCTAGATAAATCAGCTACTGTTGGCCATGAAATTGTGTTAAGTAACCAATGAACAGAGAAAATGTGCAACAGACACTTCTCTTATGAAAATAAATATAATTTCTGGCAGTGGTGCTAAACATTTTTAGTATGTGAGCTACTTTTCAAGTAAAAGATTTACCACCTAATGCAAAAATGTTAAATATATATTTATTTGTAAATGTATTCTTACATGTAAAATGCATTTTGATTTACTTTGTATAACATCATGAGTTTCTTCTGTACAACATAATTAAAATTTTTGCATGTTTGTAATTTCTTGACTGATGAGTATTGCTTTGATGAGTAGTACTGACTGGATGGATGATGGGACCCAAACTGCCTTTGCAATCAACTGGTAGATCATAATCAATGTAATAAACAACCCTGGTTTATGGCATGGACTATTGTGTCAACTGTTTAGATGTAGGTGATGGATACTTCTTTTGACAGTATCATTATTGAGCATAAAGAATCATTCAAAGTTTGGGATCAGTACTACAAAACATTTTTAAATGAAAGTGCCCAAGGAATATGGAAATCATACATGTAAGTAGCGCTTCTGTAACTGAGACAAAATAGGATAATATTTTGCTGGTGGTCTAATACTCTTAATATTTTTTATGGTGATAGGTAGCAGGGAGTGGCCAGAGCATGTACAGCTGTATCAACCTTTAGTTGGTAAGTAGCAAGAAGGGACGTTATTGGGAATGTTATATTATATTAGCATGAATCTTTCTAATAGGTTTGTGGCTGCGTAGTCCGAGTGCTCAAATGCTACTTTTGTGTACATTGTAAGTTCAAATCGTGCCCTGGAAGAGAAAAGGGCCAGATAGCACAAGGATATCGTCCTGAGCCTTTTATGAGATCATAACCAATGCCTGAGACCATAATTTTCGTCTTTTCCAATTCAGACTGCCAGGACTGCAATGCATTCTCCTAAGGAGTCAGCAGTAATTGCAAGATCATCTGTGTACCGCAGCTGCCAAGGGAGACCAGTGCAAAACTTTCGTGACAGTGCTTCGGGCACGTTTATAAAAAGCAGAGGGCTGAGGACAGATCCTTGGTGCACACCAACACCAACTTCAAACTCGTCACTGTATTGGCCATTAGCACGTACATGACTCCGAGAATTTGTGTGCATACCCTGAATGGCTCGGACAACCCATTCCTCCACACCCAAGTTCCACCACACTCAAGTTTCATAATGCCCGCCAGAGAATATTCCTAGGCACACAATCAAATGCCTTTTCAAGATCGATGAAGGCAAAATGCAGAGGTTTATCAGCTCTGTTTTATTTGTCCTGCAGTTGTCGCTCAATGAATATAGCATCAGTGATCCCTCTGCCAGGCATGAAGCCAAACTGCATTTTATTGATGTTTACTATCTCACATATTTTGGAGTCTAGTAACCATTCAACAAGTTTCATAACTTGATCTGTCAACTTTAGGCCTTAAACTTGTAACGGGAGTTTTTTGCCTTCAAAAGGCGGGCCTGGTTAGCAGTTAAACTACCAGCCCATTGATACTCTTGTATAGCACAAATATTTACTTTTCTTCTTGTTAATGTCTCGACCACTTCACCACTCCTTTTCTTTAAAGTGCGCACATTCCAAGTAGTCACTCTCAGATTTTTCAGATGCTTGACGGATTCGCCACAATGGCCCGACCCTGCTTTTCGTACTTGAGAAGAAGCCAGCTGGAGATGTTACCAGCACGCTCATGACTGCTAGCACCGCCTGGTTCAAGTAGAGTTAGAAGTCTTTTTGAAGCAGATTTTTCTAGGGTGGCTGCCCTTCCTAGCCCCTAACCTTCTCGCAGCTGAAGGAACTGAGTGTTTTGCCAGAGACACCATCTCCCCAAGCAAAACTTTTTGAGGCCAAAATGAGCTCATGTTTCACCTGAGACTTTTAGCAACAGGCTCTTCAGGACTTATACCGACCCGACTCGGTTTGTTGTCTTACACCAGAGCTGCTCCCGTCTCCCACGGCGAAGACGTGGAGTTGGACTTTGGGAGACAACATTAAAAATATCAAAACCATTTCTTTCCATCACCTCCTCATCACCCCTGTTTCCTTCACATCCCATGAAGAATTAATAGTAGTAAAACAATTACGTGTAACATATTTGTTCTAAATTTGTTGTTTATCAAGAAAACTAGAATATTGCAAGTGAGACTTTACTTTGACAAAGCTTTGCATACAATCCTTGTGAAAGACTGCATGAAAATTATTTCTTTTAAAGACAGTTAACGTTATTCTAGAATGGTTGAACAAAAGTGCAGGAATACTTATGTAACAGAGTTAGCTTATGTACAGTTATGTAACAGAGTTAGCAGAGTTTCTAACAAAAATTTCACTCAGTGAAAATGTGTCTGGTTTCTGCAATGTGAGATAAGTGACCGTATTTTGCACTGGGAGAATATCAAGTCGAACAAAAATTATGATATGAAAGGGCTGTTTTTGATCATTGATAAGTGCAGATTTTGTTCAATTAAAAGCATAACATTATTTCTTGTGTCACCTATTTATGTTTGTATTCCAAATTGTAGTGAAAATGTATATGCTTTAGCAAAACTGTGTACCAAACTTATTAGGCATAAAAATGAAGATATAAAGACATGCCTGGTTGGCCTAAGGTATGTCTCCACCCTTAACAGTGGAGAAACACTCCTGACAGTACACAGCTGGTCAAAAAGGCTCTTGAAATCAGTGCTTGTAACGTGCTCTTTAACTTGCAAAATGGTTGCGGAATAACCTGAAAGCTTGTTCTTACCTACATATTTGAATAACACCTCTCTATGTTCTCTTGTAGATCAGCTTATTCTTCCAGATTTAGCAAAGTGCTATACCATTCAGGTAAGATTGGTAATATAGTTAAACAATAATAAAACAATTTGTTGAAAGAGCCCTTCATATATACCCTTTAATGGATTCCATTCTTTATAAATTCAACTTATTATTATTTGAACTTCAAGTGGATACTGATGGTCATGGTAATGATGACGATTCTGTCATTTCTTTCTCGATATTGGACTCTCTGACTGTAACAATCAACTATAAAGTGCAATTCACTGTTGAGGGTCATAAAATCCAACTGCAAACAGTTAAAATGAAGATGATTACTGTTAGGTGTATATTTGTGACCTATGAGAATATGTGCTATACAGTCACTATAGGTGGTGCAAGTTGATTCTGGTAGAGGAACTTCTAATTACTCTCTTGGAGTTTTTAGAAATTTATGAAGCTGACCCCCAGAACAATTAATGTTGTTTCTTTACTTTCTTCTAATGTAGTGAACTTTACATCTTTTTGCCTTCAAGGCAGAGATGTTTTTGTGATTCACATCTATTGTGACAGTTCTCCTTGTCTGTTCTCGGGAAGCTATTTTGTTTAAAGAATAGTACAACGTAGTTTTGGACGAACTGGCACAATGATTTGTTAGATTTAGGCTGCTTGTAGGAAAGCCTTGCAAATTTAGGTGCCAGGCATCCGCAACTTGTGGCCATTATCAGACATCTTGTGTTTTTTGTTATCAAATATCAGGCTCTGCTAAGACTCAGGAAATATGCTTTTGAAGTTGTCTCCAAGGCAAATACAGAGTTTATGTCGCCATCTGGTAAGCGTATTCTAATATTAAAAGCTTTCCATTGACCTTTGCAATACTTAAATTTGCTGTCTTGCTTGTGTCTACTTTTAACACTGGGTTTCTAGTTTTTCTTGAAACAGCAACCATTTATGCTTTGATTGACTTGCACATATGAATTAGGCATATGAATTAAAGTGCAAGTGACATGATTTTACATCGCAGACTTTTTATTTTTATTTTGAGAGACAAATCTGTTACCTGTTGTAACCCCCAACAAGTTTTTGATTATCTCATTCCTGTCTTGAGTTAATAACGTTTTAAGGTAAGACTTTCGTAGGATTTTTTCTCGACTACCTTATTGGCCCTTTTTACGCTGGCCCAAATTTAACGCCGGCCCTTTTTACGCCGGTCCTAATTCCGCCAGATGCCAAAATTCTGTCAACCGCCATTAAGGGCCGTGTTTTACGCAAAAAAACAAACAATAATAATAAAATATAAGGTTTTTAAAAATTACAGTTACCTTTAAAGTAAACAAAAAGACAGAAAGAAAAAGACACGTTTAAACGTCAACAATCTCATTTTCTTCAGTCAATTTGAATGACCTCTGGAATTTTGTCCTCAACGCTTTCTTCATTTTTTTCCAAATCTGACTCAGCCTCAGTTTGAAAGTCTGGCTCCGTTTCTTGTTCTTCATTGAGAGGATCGCCACCCCCTGCAAACTGAAAAGGCGGTGCCATCTTTTCAATTTGCTTGTCAGTATAGTCCTGCATTTTGTCTCGCATCCTGCGATTTTTGTGGACGAAGTGCATCATTATGGGAATCTCTAAACCGCCCTCGGGTATCGGCGATGGTCTAGGGTGCATTGTTTTTAAATTGTAATTTTTTTTCTATTTACCTGATAGGAATGAACGAGGGTCTTTATAACCTAGGATGGCTGTCTTTTTCTGACACTTTAAAGTCAGGGTGTTTGTTGGGCGATTTTAGCATGAATTCAAATTTGGCGCTTCAGGAGCCAAAACTCACCTTTTTGTCCCTTTTTACGCCGGCCCTTTGTCACCACTTCGTTAAGATTCGTTAAGATTGGTGGTGGTGGTGGTGGTGGTGATAGTGATGATGATGATGATGTTTGATTATGATTATGATTATTATTGTGGTTTTGGTGTTCACACGGGGAGACATCAGTTTCTATACTTTCCTAACTTCTTTGTCATTTCAGCTTAAATCAAATGCTTGCGGCTTATTGGTAATAAAACCATGACAATGGTAATGGTTGTGGTGATAATGATCGTAATATGTTGTATCATATTCTTTTTTATCTAATACAAGGAAGAGTCCCATTCCTGAGGACGGATGATGATATTATTAGTGAAGAGGCTATCTTGCCATTTTTGTATAAAAAGGTAAATATATTGGATTGTCAGCTATGGTAATGATTATATGATTGATATGGCTTTACGAGTTTTAATTTGTTTATCCTTGAGTGATCTTTGGGGTGCAAGCATGTTGCTACGTGCTCGAAAGTGAATACCTGATGGAGCAGCAAAATCAGGATGATAACAGGCTTGAACCCTTCCGTGGTTGTTGTTTGGATTTTATTCAGTTAGTTTATGCTCTCAGTTTTACAACTGCATGTATTGTGAATGTTATGAAGGAATAAACTAGCTCTTTATCCATAAAAATGTAAGCAGAAAATTTATTTTGAAAACCCTTCCAAGATAATATTGTAAGGATTTTCACAGTTAAGATATAGTTACCAATGCTGACACATGCTTAAAATGAAGGCTGGTGTCCGAATCCTGTTGTTGAGGTGGCAAGTTTTATCAACCTGGGCCGATTCTTATGCTAGGATAACGTGTTGCCCCATAATTTGATCATGAGTGTTGGCACCTCTTATCACCACTAATATTTTTTCAGTTCTCACTCTTTTGGCTCGGGATCGTAGGTCCCATCAAGTGGACGTCCTTTAGTTTAGACCACGGTGGTTTCAGTTCACGACGCCAGTAAAAAATTTTCCAAATTTGATATCTCTGAGCCATCACCTAGTTAACGGTCTTGTGTATATTGTTACGTTGTTAAAGCATAATGTTAACGTATCTTTTTTATGCTCTAGGGTCTTGAGTCTTCCTCTGACCGTACACCAGAAGAAAAGGTGAAAGTCAAGGCTTTAATATCTCTAGTTGAAACGATGTTGGTACCAGCAGAGGTATAGTATCAGTCTTTTTGTTTCGATATGTTGGGTTCAACTTATTACAATTTCAACACTTCTTAAGTTTTTCGTTCCACTTATTGGTATTTTTTTATACAGCGCTTTCTCAGTTTGAAAGAAAGCAAGGTGTTCCTCTGCTATTATTAAGTATGGCTCTCACGGTTAATCGATTAATCGATTACGATTTGATTTTGGTTGGTAATCGATGACAAATCTTTGTAATCGATTAACCTATTTCTCAACGTTGTCCGTGTATTGAATGGATAATCACAGTTAATCATAACAAAGTTAGCGACCAGCCATGCACCATCGATGGTCCATGCATTCTGCGCATCTTATCAGCTCTCACACATGGTGTCTAATGATTACAGGACCATATTAGTACCCTATCCTTAGCAGCTGTATCTGCTAATATAAAACACGAGACATATAAGTTGATTACTCCGATATTAATAATGCTATAACTATAGTGTTTTACCCTTATTTTATCTTGCCAACTTGTTTCATATAAAAATCCTCCGTATAGCCCTAAGCTTACGTACTCCTTGTACGGACATTACTTCTTGACTTTTCGCAGCTTAGTTTGTCCTTTATTAGTTAAACCGCGGCATGTTTCAAACCTGATGTTCTTCACTTTTCCCGTCTTCCTAATGAATATTCACTCTTGTCAACAAGGCCGAGATATCAGGTTGGAGTGTGAGATGTCTGAGATTGAAACAATTCTTCAGAAAGCAGAAGGAGTTATTGTACAGGGCCGTAATTCTTGGGAGACATGGGGGGCTTAAGCCAATATTGAATTAAACATATGCTGCTAACTAGCTTATTTGTAGATGGTGTTTGTTTATGTATTCTCAGAGCGTTATATTGACGATTAATCGATTAAGATTAGATTATTGGTCATAGATTAATCGATTATGATATTTTCTAATCGTGAGAGCCCTATTATTAAGATGAAATTTTAGAATGATTTTAATGAAATATCCTCACTATTGTGACTGCGATCATTGAAACTATCTTTGGTGTTGACAGTGTTTAAAGCATATAATGGTAAACATTTTGAGTATTTTTTCATTCGTATGTTAAAGATAATATATAACAAACTAGCGCTGTTACTCCTATGTCTTCGCAGAGTATTCATAAATATTCTAGAAATTTTCGTGTAGATCAGAGCTTGAAAACTCGCGATACCGCCTACTGGCGCCAACATCTGGATAGGTAGGATTTTTGTTTTCCGGAATGAAAGTGCAGACCGGATATAGGCGCCTATATTTACCTCGAAAAGATCAGAGAAAAAAATTGCGGCCCTCCGAAGAAGGTTTCTAACCCATGTCAACTAAGCTGTGGTTGACGTTTTACAACTTTTAGTCTATTGCTATATTAGTGCTCTTCGAATTCTTCCACTGCAGAGCCACTTGTGTGATTTCTTCCGAATTACTACATCCTCCAAACAATTGATTATAATGGCAACTTCCTATTAAATATAGTATCACGAAACCTCGAATGAAGTTTGTAGTTGTCGGCATTACACTCTGTGTGACTACGATGTTAAAATCCGTTGTAGGTTTGCTTTTTAGCCAGCTTTTTATTCTTTGAGTAGCTAGGTAGCAACCGTTTCTTTTGAAACACGACGATGATTATCGCGTGAACTTCTTTTTTCATTAAGTATCTAGTGCGCCCATTTTCTTTTTGAATACTTTACCACTTGTTACTGTCTTGTCCTGGAAAGAGGCCTAGACATAGGCGTCTAGTGCTTTTAAATAGGAGGTACTTTTTTGCGAGTATAATTGCCTCATGGTTGGCGTTTTAAGTGACGTAGTACCACGCACTCTTGTCTAGGATGGGCAGATATACTTATGTATACTTGGATTACTCAAACCTAAGAGAAATACCAGTTAATTTAATAAACAGTTTGATCTATTTTGATATAATGACATAGAGGTAATGTATTTCAATAAAAAAATAAAAGGTGTTACAGTCGTCATTTTGGAGAATAACGACGCATCCTCAAATTTTCGACTTACGACAGTTCTGTCGCATAGTATGACATGTAGTTTAAATTACGCATTCATCGGGTGGTTAAACTACAACGTCTTTGGTTTTATTCGGCTTAAGTATACTTTTTTTAGGTACGTTTGTTAGAAATAAGGAGCGAGATGAATTTTCAAGTTCTTTTTGCAGTTGTGCTTGTTAGTGAGTACTGACGTCTCGAACTGTTTTTATCTTCAGAAACATTGTTCGTGGGTTTGTGCCAAGAATTATGAAAAGGTATTTTCATGATAGTGCTAACTTCATGCTAAGGTTATGTGTTGACTTATTTGAGTTGTAGAAGTAACGTTCTGTGTATAGTAGGCAGTTTTGCGGGGCGGAGATACTTATAGAATGGATTATTAAGGCCACTGTTATAAGACACTTCCTTAGGTGGCCATGTAACCCGCATACTCTTTGACGAACGGTGCACAGGAATCTCTGATTGCCATTAATATTGACCTAAGATCTTGGAGACTTTGAGATAATAAAACTTATACCAGATGGCAAATAACTATGGCATAAGGAATAGAACTGTTTGTAGTAAACAGGATAACAAATATAGAGAATAGACGACAGCTTTAAAAACAAAACTCGACTAAACTGCAGTCGACAACCCTCATTTAGTGTGACTGGTGATTATGGGTTTTCTTCGCTCGTATGGAACTAATTAGCCACTAACGTGACCACCTAAAGAGAGGATGTCGAGGTGGAACTAAGATCATACTTGGAAAGGAGGCAGAGCCGTCGGTGAAATCTCAGTAGATGAGCATTTTTGCTTTGGTACCCGTCAACAATTGGCATAGTTATCTTTTACTTGCTTTGTCTTTTAAAGTAGTTTTGAATCATCTGTTTGAAGAGGCAGACGTCTGAGCGAGTTCTGACGCTCTCTATTTCATCTTTGTCGAAATTAAATTTCATTCCTTTATCTGTTTTAAACATGCAGTATTTTGTGTATGTTTGTTAATTGCCTGATTAATTCCATGTGGAAGTCGACAGGGTGATCATGTGTTAAGAACAGAAATTAAGGTATGAGTACGACCAACTGATGAACTTGGCCGTCTCTTTTTTTTCAATTTTTAAAGTTTTGGTCCTAGTTTTATTGTAATTTCGTTATTTCTTAGACGTGTCTAGCGTATGGATCCGTATATGTATTTCCGCTCAACAAATTACTCAATCGTCGGAAATATTTAGAAAATACAGCGTATTTAAAGGCTGTTGGATGGGCGAGTGACGATGACCAAGAGGTAACCAATTTTTTTATTTTGCAATGGGTATGGTAAGAATACTTGTGTTTGCATAATCAAATTCCAATCCTTGATTCCTGCTGTAATTACTTCGTCATGCTTTTATTCGTGCCCCATCATGCTCAGGTGTGTACGTACGTCGTAGTGTGTCATAAATTAGGCATATTGGTACAAATACCGCGTCGTTGCTTCGTCTTTGGCAAATGTTCCTACGTTCTTATATGTGTAACTGTTGTGTATCGTTAACGTGTACATTATGAAATTTGTAATTTTACGACCCTTTTAAACAAGGAAACGATCCATCCGCAAATTTTCGACGTACGAGGCCAAGTGAGCAGTTGAAAGTATATCGATAGGTGAGTAAGACCGGGACTTAAACTAGCATAGAAAGAACCAGTCAGATCAGATACAGAGGACAATAACAAGCGTAAGAATAGATCCACAGGAAGACAGAGAAGCAAGGATAGATGAAGTTAAAGGAAAATGTGGATGTGAATGGAAAAGTGATTGAGCCGCAAAGAAAGAAGAGCAAGTGTGGATGTGGGTGTGGGTGTCAAATAGAAGGCAAAGTACAAGTCAAGTCCGTGAGCCCGAAGGGTTCCTAAAATATAGTTAAGTTCGTCTCTCGGTTAAGTCGATGGTGTTGGTCTCTAGTGTTGTTATGGATGACGGTGCAGTCAAGGTAGTTTGTGACGTTGACATGTTATTGCCTATGATCACGGATATGCCTGTAAGGAAGTAGGAACAAGAAGAAACTTAGTATAGTTACTGATAGGAACAAGAGGAAAGTTATAATAGTTGCTAATTGGAACAAGAAGAAACTTAGTATAGTTGCTAATTGGAACAAGAAGAAACTTAGTATAGTTGCTAATTGGAACAAAAAGAAACTTAGGATAGTTGCTAATTGAAACAAGAAGAAACTTAGTATAGTTGCTAATTGAAACAAGAAGAAACTTAGTATAGTTGCTAATTGGAACAAGAAGAAACTTAGTATAGTTGCTAATTGAAACAAGAAGAAACTTAGTATAGTTGCTAATATAGTCTTCACCTTGAAGATCGAGCCTCAGCATCTTTTTGTTAAGGTTCTTGCCAATGATTCATTTCATACTGGGCTCTAAGTTGCAGGTTTACTGGTTCATCGTGTATAGCAACTCCTTTCTTGTGATCATTTTGCAACTTTCCAGTTGTCGTTTTGTGCCATGTTATGACGTGTCGTATAAGTTGTTTATTCTCTTTCCTTGTTGATTTTTATCTTTCTTTGTGTCATGTTGTGACCTCACCTTGTGACCTCACACGACTGATACGTGCTGTCACGTCATCTCCCATCATTCCTTGCCATTCATCAGATAAATTAATCTTGTTTTGCATTTAACGAACGTTTAACACATTTTATTGTTTAGAATGGCGCCATCACGACTCTAGTCTTTCCCATAAATGTTTGAAAGGTTATTCCCAAATGTGTGTGAATTTATCGTCCTTCAATTCAACAGTTGTTCTTAATTTGTATTCGAAAGGAGATTGTTATTATTTGATACATCCATATTAGAGCATTGAACAATATTCTTCCGTTATATTTTATTTGATTCTATTGTTTGCGATCGAGTTCTTACTTTTCGTGGGACCGTTTTTAAATGTGAGTCTGTAATCATTCACATTTCCTCCGTCGCGTTTTCTGTGTTATTATGGAGTGAAGGGCTGAGAAGTTCACTGGAGTTCGCTACTTGTATTCCTACCCCTAGGGAATAAATTTCTGTGTTGTCATTTTATAAAAAAGTGCTTATAACCACAAGGATGATTAAAGAATCAAACTGTGCTCGCAGATAATTCTTCATGAGCTCAAAGAACACTGTTTATTATGTTTTAAATATTTCCCCATTAATTACACAGACTTTGATACTTTCATTTAACGTTTCGACAAATGGAAACGAGAAATGAAAAAATGAAAATCTGTTTATTTCCTAGAGAATATATATATATATATTTGTCAAGAGTGGGCATTACCACAATAGCTGCACTAAGTGGGAGCCGACCGGGCTCGAACT
>JANTCA010045102.1:0-11423 GCA_024741275.1 Chironex yamaguchii
TGCGAGTGCAGCCCATCATCCCATCATGAGGAGAACCAATTGGCATTAATGGAGTGGAGTATGTCATGTCATCATTGCAAGAACCCATCAGGATCAATGACAGTGGCGGCTGGTGGGGTCTTTCGTTGGGGGTAGGGGCAAATTTTAGATTTAGGTGTGACCCAATATAGTTACAGAGGTCACGCCCCTATTTCACATTAGAGATGTTACATGAGAACAGAAATGTACCTTTTAGGTCTGCGTTGCTCATGAACCTAGGCATTTATTAAATCTTGGATGAAAAATGTTTACTTTATAAAAACAGAAGTTACAAAAGCAAGGTTACAGCAAATGTCGTATCATAAGAGCGATACTTGACCGTGAGGTGGACACAGGTGTGCTTTGATTCTTTTTGTTAAAGATCACAAGATAGCATGATAATTACAATTTCTCTTGGACTTTGTTCATGTTTCACTTGGACGATGTAATACATACGGTGAGTAATTTTGCTCATGGCAGTTGTTATTGAGAAGGTATATGTAGAAAAAGACAGCAATCGTGGTATAGTGGATAAGACGAGTGTCTTGCAAGCCGGTGCTTGCGTGTTTGAATCTGCGTCACCACAAACAAAATACCATTGGTGAGAGAGGGTAATGGCAGTCCACTCTTATAAAGTGCTCACTTTCTAGTAAAATTCCCTAATTCTTCTTGCGTATCAGCTGCGCTCGGTAACGAGAATTTTGCCGAGTAAGTAGAAAAAGTGGACTCTACTCCAAGCCTGGTTCTCGTAGGACACTGGGAAACCAGTTATCGAAGGCTATTTAAATCGGTTTTTCTTGCTGGGAAAGAGGTCCGTGTCTCGTTACCGTAGCAAAACGAGGTTACTCCTGTTACATGGTCAACCAGGCAAGAACACGATGTTGATGCTAAAACGCTTAAAGTTTATAGCTAGTGACGTCAGTTTTGTGGTTGAAAGTGTTCTTGAAAGCACGCAAGAGTCCAGACATATGGCCTTTAAACAAACGATTTCTACACTTGTTGAGGCTTATCGGCTTAATTTAATGTTATGACGCATGTTGTTTATTGCGCAAGTGCAGGAATTGACGTTGAAGAAAGTTGAGGTTTTTGGCCACTTAAAAGAAGACTTTTTCTAAAGGAAGGGATATGCTAACGTGTATTAATTTTATTATAAAATATTCTCATTTTGAATCCCCATTTTATCAAAAGGATGCTTAATTGGTCAGCGTACACTGTTCAGGTTTCAGAGACCGAAGATCTATATTAGTACCTTTGAGATTTTATCCTTCTCGGGTCTTATTAATAAAATGCACGAGTGAAGACGCTAGCTCCCTGTTGCCTCAGACGTAAGAAATCACAAAATGTGTTCGTAAGAGAAAGTACTGCTTAGGTCAGGCATATGCTTTGAGGTATTTGCAGTTTGTAGCATGGCTGATACCTTGAGGAGATTTCTCCGTAAAACGTCATAAGTATTGTTATGCCTAAGATAATCAGCACTATTCTGTAAACCTTATTTCTATGCAACGATTAACTAACGCAAAAAAGGCTCTGTGTTTTATGTTGATCGGTTCCATTTGAATCCATTCCATTCTTTATCCATTTCATTTCGATCAAATCCATTTCGATCCATCTTTTCGATCCGTTCGAGTTTCGATCCATACTTTTTACGCCCACTTCAATACTCAGTTTACTTCATCTATAATCGTCTTCCTGAAGTATCTTTTAAGATCAGAAAAGAACTACGGAGACAAGGTGCGTACTGGTTTCATAACCAGGGTGGAAAAGCATCCAACTCAGTGTTATGTCGTAGTATTGAAAATAAGGTTAAAAGAGGGAGGCAGAAGAGAACATGCGCAGATTACGTGGCAAAAAATTTGCCTAAACTCTTGTGTTAGCGAGCTGAGAACAGCAATGATAAACCATGAAGTATGAAAATAGTCTTCTTTGTGATCCCTAGAATCTGACAAAGGTTGATGGTATTCTACTTTGTTTTCAGGTGTAATATACTTCCCTTGCTGCCTGTGATGGTTGATAAGGACATGGTTCCCTTGTGCTTCTCTTTTGTATTGCTCTGCGTCTGTGGTGACCTTGGACCCTGTTAAAAATAAGCAGTGAACAACTTTGCTCTTAAAAGTCACCAGAATTGCCTGTACTGTAATGAGGTATGCGTAAATACTGCTGCTGGTTGACATGTGAAAAAATTGGTCAAAGTTTCACTGATTTGCCTATCGATCCCAGGGATCGAAATATGTTTCGTTTCATCGATAATTTTGATCGAATTTTGAGGTTGGTGTGCAGTCGAGTATAATGGGACGAAGTGGCACCATTTTGCCCATTTGTCTACAAAATTTTAAATTCTTCTCACCGCTCTTTTTGTAATTACCACTGGCCTTCACCAATCCCTTGCCGATTTTTTTGATCCCTCGGTTCGTGACCCCCATATTGTGTTATGAATAGTCCTCTTTCTCTCTGTTTTTAGATGTGTTTATACCTACACCGGATGGATTGCTGGCCAATTTAAAAGAGAACAAAGATGTATGTTATTGATAATAACTTGTTTCTTTTCTTGATATGGCGACGAAATAGCCGCTATCAACTCATCTCTTCCACTGTCTTTTACCGATCGAATGCTGCCCGTCTTGATTTACCGTGAAGGTGTTTGTCCAGCACAGATGTGTATCTCATTATGGTATGTGACCAAAGATGTCTTGCAGAAACCTTAATACTAAGATCCGGAACTAGAAAGGCCATGGTATACACGTCGAGGGAGATGTCAACTATGACAATTCCCAAGAAACTCGACTGATTTTGATATGATGTATCTGTGAGTGACCTTTGACTTAAGACCTTTGACCTCGTGGACCGTTGCTATTGACCTTTGACATCTCTGACATTTGAGCTATTTTCCCGTAAAATACAACCATTGTTCCTGTAGTCAACCCAAACCGTTTTGACAGAGATATTCTTCGTGCATGTTGTGACTTTTCTTTCATGTTTGTCTCCTTTCAGATTATCACGCAAGCTCTCGACGTCATCCCACAATCCTTTGTCGATCGTAGTGACATGAACTCAGCCACTGGGGCTGCAATGCAGGCTGCTAGAAAATTACTGGTAATGGTCAAGACTCAGCTGTTCACGAGAGTATAATTGTTGATTAGAAATGTGCCTATCACTGCCTTAGCCAGTGGGGTGACGCAGTTAAGAGCACCTTAGTGAATGAACTTAGGGCTCTCGACCAAAAGGGGCCCCTTACAAATATGTACTCTTTGCCATACTTCCTAAAGCCATCCGCAAGACCCGTACTAACCAGTGTTGGTAATACAATACTGGTTCCTTCCATTTCTTTTTTATTTATCCACTGTAATTTATTTCAAAACTGTATTTCTGAATCATAATGGTTGATATGAAATGTTCTCAAAAGCTTAGTTCAACATTTTCTTTTCAACATAACGTGCATAGTTTGAGATTCTAAATGGCATGGTTTATAGTAATGATCCCGGTTATTCCGTTTGTTAGATATCTTGCTGTAGATGTTTTAATATTATCATCTATAGGACAAAATTCGTCATTTCAGAATTAGAGAATGGTTTATGTGTATTTTATACATGGCTTAGATGCAAATTGACCTCTGTTAAGAGACCTTGACCACTTTCAACCCAGTTCATGAGTCATGTTCGGTGCTCGTGGACATTTATTTCACATTTTGCATGCTTACATGTTTTTTCATTTCTTCTTGCTTTCTTCTTTATTTCCTTATTTCTTTCCTTGCTTGTCTGCTCGCTTCTTGTTTGCTCCCTGTCTTTCTTTCTTTCTTTTTCCTTTCTTTCTTTCTTTCTTTCTTTCTTTCATTCATTCATTGTTATGGCTTCTCGCCGTATCTCTTTAAGTCATAGCCTGTATTACTTACATTATTGCTTAAGGTTAATTATTTTTCTGTTTTACAATTAGCAATCGACGGGCGGAAGAATTACACTCTTTCAGACTTGTCTGCCTTCAGTTGGGCCTGGAAAGCTTGCAAAGAGAGAGGCTGGGAATGTACAAGGCAATAGCAAGGTTAGACACTGTGATTATTTGATTATCTAATCATTTTTTTTATCTACTAGTTCGTGTCTATTTGCACGACATTAAAGTAACGGCGTCCAATATTTATTTGGTTTTACTGTTTGTCTAATTTATTTACTTGATTGTGTACCTTCCTAGCATTAACGTATGTTTATATTCATACTAACTTATATTTGTTAGTTATCGCCGTAATTCAAGTGTTAATTTGCTATTTTTTTATTACATGCAGTACTGTCTGTTGTTTACTTAATTGTAACTCGCGTGTTATTCCAAGACTCATTTTATTTTTGGCTCGGTGTATTTTAATTTCCATGTCCTCAAGATTATGCGTAATGTCATGAAAATTTTATCCATTTTAGTTTAAAAAGCATCATTTTTACATCATGAATATCCGTTTTACTCTTAAAAGCACTATGAGTTGTCCGTCTGAGGAGGGAGTGTCCTCAAACAGACACACACCTTGAAATGCCTAGTAAGAATACGACTGGTATGCCTTGTACCCATTTTAAGGTTTAATGGAGTATTACTGAGATAGCAGAAGGTCCTGGGTTCGAGTCCCGATTAGGTTTCAAGGCATTGTCCTATGTTGCCATTTTTGAAACTTGACCAAGACCCGCAGCAATAGCTTCTTAGTAGAGTGCTTTATTGCAAGCTTGTTTTTAAAAATAGCATATGATACTTCTCTGCCTGGCAGTGAACTTTAACTTGAAAGATTGTAAAAATTAAACTGTGCTGCTAGTGGGCCATCTCCGTTCACTGTGTTTTCTTAAATGAGCAGCCCAGTAGCTAAGAAGGCGAAAATGGGTACTTGGCTATACGCCAAACAGTGTAGCAAGGAGGACACATCATCCAAGCCACGTGGCTGTTGACAGTAATCCTTGTGAACAAGATGTGCCTCAGGTATGGTATCTAGAGGACTATCAATGACTATAATCCGATCATGTCATCAACGTTTTTTTCCATAGGATTCGCAATTATTGGGACCAAGTACTGACTTTTACAAGAAAATGGCATTAGATTGTGCTGGAGATCAAATAGCCATTGATTTGTTTCTTCTCTCGTCACAGTATTCAGATTTGGCCTCCTTATGTAAGACAATGTTTTTTACTTCTAATATTAATGTTTGAACAATCTTTTTGTGGTACAAAACTTGAAAATCGCCTTGAAAATTTGCGACATTGCGCTAAAATCACACTTAAAAGCTTTTTTCGTCTGACACTCTTCGTCTATTGGAGTCTGTCTACATTAAAACAACAAAACCAGTACTCTGTAGGCATAAAGAGTTCGTTTTTTTCACTTGGACTCTTCCAATAATTTTTTTTCTCTTTATTTTCTCTTTCTTTGTTTATTTCTTGTTTATGATTGGCTAGTTTTGCTACATGTTTTGTATAAATAGGTTGCCATATACATATACTTTCCTTACTGACGTTTCATACTCTGAAGAGTGTCAGACGAAAAAAGCTTTTAAGTATGATTTTAGCACAATGTCGCAAATTTTCAAGGCGATAGCATTAATGTGCTTTTTAATTTGTTCTTTCCTGTGCTGTTTATCTTCACTTTAGATTTCTCTGTGGTTGCTGATGACTTCTCGTGTCTTGCCCTCTTTTTCTTTTTGTCTTTTGTGCTCTTTTTGTTCTCCTTGTCTTTTTTGCTCTTTTTGTTGTTCGCCTTGTCTTTTGTACTCTTTTTGTTCTCCTTTTGTGCTCTTTTTCCTCTCCTTGTCTTTTGTGCTCTTTTTGTTCGCCTTGTCTTTTGTGCCCTTTTTGTTCGCCTTGTCTTCTGTGCTCTTTTTGTCCTGTGGTGTAGTTCAGCCTTTTGAGTCGGGTCACATTCATGTAAAAACATTAACTCGATGTTCGTAAATTAGCCATTTGATAAGACGGACAAGTATTAGGCTGGGTGTTGATTAATATAAAGACATGTTGTTAATGTGAATTTGTTGATTTTTTCTTTTCTTTTTCTGTTCTCTAGCGTGTGCATCAAGGTACTCGAGCGGCTGTGTTTATTACTTTCAAGATTTTCATAGTACGAAGAATCCTGGACTAACAGACAAGTTTGACAACGATTTCAGGTGACTCAATGTTTAATGTAATTTCAGAGTTGAAAGGTATTTTGAGACTCGCTTGACACATTGACAGAACAAAACCTCACGGAAAACAGCAATAGTTCAATGCAGCAATAGTGCCAATCATAGTGTATGGCTTGGGATCCCCTTAAATTGGACACTGACCGACTTGATGTGTTCCAAATGTACTGTCTCCAAACAATCTGTGGAGTATCCCGGAGGGAGCGCCTTAGCAATGTAGCCATTCGATATCGCTGCTGCGAACAACCAATGATTGCAGAGGTGCTGAAGCAAAACCGACTGCATTGGCTATGATTGCATTGCATAGCATGAATGTGCGACATCGGACTCTGCAAGCGAGCCTGGAAGGAGCCTCCGCTTTAACTTGGAAGTGTTCTCGTGCTGCTCTGAAGAAAACCTGGAGTGGACTAGTTTTGAAGGATCTGGAATCCCGATTGCGGCCTGCTTATAGAGCCCATTGGAACCGGGATCCAATCACAGTAATCTCTGACATTGCTCAAGATTGTGCTCAGTGGTGGCTAACGTCCGTGATGGGACATCCAACAGCTGTCCAGCTGGTTTAGCTCATGGATTAAGATAGGATTAGATTAGAAAACAGCACATCGCACAAATCAGCAAACATGCACAGTGAGGCAGCCCAACATACGGACAAACGAACGCGCACGGGTACACGTGAACACTCATTGACCGGACATTTGCAGATACATTTGCAGATGTAAATAAGCCCTAAGACAGTGTGTTTATACACTTTCGTAACCGTTACTAGGCACGTTCATGACATATGGCAGATTTAGGCTTAAGATTTAAATAAGTTGTAGCAAGCGGCAACTTCCTCTTTGAATCAAGGTCTCCTGTTTGTAGCAATTTAAGTAATTATCCTGGCAGAAAATAGTCAATACAGTGTGACTTTTCTAAACTCGATCTGCAATATTTGTGATGATCAGTTCATTTTATGATCAGGAAAACAACAGGCATCAATGTTTGTTTACTAGCAGGAATATTTTGTTGGATTTGATTACGTTGTTTGTTTTAAATGTTTCATTTGCAGGCATTACCTCACAAGGAAGATTGGGTTTGAAGCAGTCATGCGAGTTCGATGCACGAAAGGTAATGAACACTGTTTTGTGGCAAATAGTTATTTGTTAGAATTGGATATCTTCAGCCACTTCAAAAGGGGGGAGGGAGGAGGCTAACTAATCTTTCTGAGGGGGTCATTGGTATTTAGACCAATGTGGGCTAGTGAGTGAAAATTATTCTTTTACCATTGATTAAATGTTTCGTTGGACAATTGAGCATGCATAAATTTGAAAGTGATATCAGTTGTTGTTGTTGTTGTTGTTATTGCGTAGCTTCAGATTCCTGGCTGTGGGTAGAATCCGGCTGCGAATAGTATATAATGAACTGTATGTATGGCCAGGGCTTTGTAGTAGGACTCGGGAGTCGGAGTCATGAAGTGGAACGACTTTGGGAGGAGTGTTACCCGACTTATGGCGAGTCAGTAGAGTCGGGTACGGCTGTCCAGGCAGTGGAGTTGGAGTTGGAGTTGGAGTCTCAAGCCTTGTTGGAAAACGCGAAGCACAAATCTTATCTAAGATCTATAGTTTGTGCTGGTATCATAGCTGCCAAAACATAAGCATTGCATTGTTTGGATGCGTCTTGTGATTGAAAGTGAGGCTGGGTTGTTAGCAAATTTGAACTTCAGCTAGTGATTTCTATGGTTTGGTAAATAAAGCAGGTACTTGATAAAGGAATAGCAGGTTATCATGACCTCGCTTTGGTGAAGGAACAAGGAATATTCGCGAAATTTTTAGCTACTAGGGAAGGATCTTTGGTTGATATCGATAAAAACACCACGCAGGCTAACTAGCTGATAGGTGAAAATCAATGGGCGTATTTCTGCTAGGCTCTGTAATTATTAATTCACCTCTCATATCACATTATAGTGAAATCTTGTGCTTTAAGCAATGAGGTCCTTGCAAAGCGACACCGTAGTAACCGATAACAGCGCAAAATGTTACTGAAAATTGGGACGAGCGGTATACTCAAATAGGCTAAATTTCTTGATGTCTGAAAGAGCTGCTTGATAAGAAAATGTGAAGTGTAGCTAGAGCTTGTGTAAAGTCGCCAAGTTTAACCTTTATTTGTTGGTGGAACTTAAGATTAGATTTTCTAACTGACAATTTAAAGGTTAATTACTAATAGCGTGGTACATCCCAGAAGTTGGTTGCAAATTACATAATTTTCGACCACCCTATTGTATCCATGTTTCGTTTCCTGCAGGACTTGCAATACACACTTTCCATGGGAATTGCTTTGTGCGGTCAACTGATTTGCTCTCCTTGCCAAATGTTAATCCAGATCACAGTTTTACACTTCAAATTGCAATCGAGGATGCTCTCTCGGATACAAGTGTGGCAGCTTTCCAGGCAGCATTGTTGTACACAACATCAAAAGGTGTGTATAGCGTAGACGGTTTGTAATCCTCTCGTATTTAGCGACGTTTTTCTGGTCTGATTAGAGCACGTTTGAGCAGGGAATAGATCCAGATGTTGAAGCAAATTTCGCAGGACCTATCTTGATAGAAGATAATTTCCTGGAGCATAACTGATATCCAGTCTAAATGAAATGGCCATGTGATGATGATGATGACTCTGGTCGTGGGTTAATCTTTTTGCCTGCGTCATGTCCCATATCTTTGTGTGGATGCTGGTTCTTCATTTGTGGAATGGTAATTACGGCAGTATTTACCTGCTTTTTAAAAAGGGTGTACTAATGAGGGAGCAAGGTCTAAGTGTCCGGTCACTTGAGCTTTGAACCAGGGTGTCATCTCTGCCAACTTGGTATTTTCACTCCGAAGTAGAACGTGTCCACAGAATTGGTCCACTTGCCCTTCGTTGGTCAACCCTGACAGGAGCTCATTGCCGATGCTGGTGTGCCCTGCCATCATCACGTTGCACGATTTCGCACATGTGTATTCTTGTACCTACCTTTGCCAATCTACCTGGCCACGAAGGTGGCTATATAGCTTCCAGTTTGACTGCGTGCTTACCTACCAACTAAATCTTCGGCCCTTACTACATTCTAATATGCTTACCTATTTATGTACCTACCTTCCTACCGACCTGCCTACCTACCTACCTACCTACCTATCTACCTATCTACCTAATTCCCTGTCTCTCTACTTACGTACGTACTTACACTCCTGTCTGCTTGTCTACCCTCCTGTCTGCATTTCCGTCTGCCCATCTACCTACCCTTTCCCTCCCTGCCCGCCTGGCAAGTACCTACGTACCTGCCAACCTACCAACTTATCTAGCTAACTACCTACCTATCACTTCACCTATCTACCCAACTACCTACCTACCCAAGGTACGAAAATAAAAGGAGTGAAGCAACCAGCAAATCTCCAAACCAACCAATTGTTTAATCTTGCAGCATACTTGTAATATTGTCATTATAAGAGAAGGAAATATAGAAGTTCTGAATGGATTGTCATCGGCTTGAGGGTGCATCCATCTAAATTGCGCTTGTAACCTTTGATACTTTATTATGATTTCTTTTTTAGTGATCCTAAGATTGTCGCGTTTTTTTTACCCTTCAAATCTTCTTTTTAAAGGTGAAAGACGTATTCGCGTTCATACCTTAGCAGTTCCCATAACGACAAAACTGAGTGACGTATTTGCTTATGCTGACCAACAGGCGATTGTTGGACTTCTTGGTAAGATGGGTAAGTATTGATTGGAATATTAAAAACTATTTTATTGTTGTCTCTCACTCTTCTTATTTCTGAGTTTATAATAGCTTGAATAGCTATTGATCCTGTACGTGATTTGTTTAGACTGTCTAAAGGAAGTGATGTCGTTGACTTCAATCTAATACCTGAATATTACAAACTTGAATCGTGATTAAAAATGGAAGGACGAAGGAGAAAAAACGGAAAAGAAGACAGAAAGAGAAAAACCAAAAAGAAGAAAAACAAATTCAAAAAATTGTAGCGAAATTCCATCTTTTTAATCCAATATTTCTATCTGATCTAGTTTCTCCTTTTGTATTGCAGCGGTTGATAGGACTTTGATGTCATGCCTTGGTGATGCAAGGGAGGTAGGTATGCTCTAAGCGCAGGTGCCTTAGATGTATTATTCATTATATATGTTGTTCATTAGATGTATTATTCATTATTTAGGGATAGCATACTTCTGCATAAGGAGTATTTGATTTAGAAAAAGAGCTTTAATGAATGCCTTATAAGTTACGAGTTACATTGATTTATAGTGGTACCAGACTATTAAACGTTATCCCTTAAGTTTGTTCATTGAGAAAGAGACGTCTTTTAAAGGGTATGTGAAGTCTCCATGTGAGGATTAAAAATATTTGTCTACTGCATTGCCAGATTTTCCATAGAGAACCTTCTAGTTGTAGTTTGCAAAAGACATACATCACAAACCTCTCCAAAAATTTGCCCAAAACAGATGGAATCTTTATTTGTTCCCTGGATACGTGTATAGAACTGCTTGCCGAAAGTGTTTGGCTGGAATATGTTCATGGAAACCAATGACGCATTGACACTGAGTTCCGCTTGACACAAAATCGGCAATGGCTGTGATCCTCTTCGCTACCATGGAATACATTGCTTTGGACTGGCATGACAGCATCGAAATTGCTATTGCAGTTTCGTAATGGAAATTGCTCTTTTAGGTGCGTTATTCCAGTGCTATGCAGTAGTGTAACACAAGAGCCATGCGATTTGCCATGCGGTTTTCATTACCGAATTACTGTCGTACTTACTTCAATTGCCTGTTATGCTCTGTAGAATTTCTTTATTCTTTTGTAAAGTTTCTTTATTCCTCTGTAGAATTTCTTTATTCCTCTGTAGAATTTCTTTACTCCTCTGTAGAATTTCTTTATTCCTCTGTAGAATTTCTTCATTCCTCTCTAGAATTTCTTTACTCCTCTGTAGAATTTCTTTGTCCTTCTGTAGAATTTTTTTGTCCTTCTGTAGAATTTCTTTATACCTCTGTAGAATTTCTGTGTCCTTCTGTAGAATTTTTTTGTCCTTCTGTAGAATTTCTTTGTCCTTCTGTAGAATTTCTTTATTCCTCTGTAGAATATCTCTATCCTTCTGTAGAATTTCTTTATTCTTCTGTAGAATTTCTGTATTGTTCTGTAGAATTCCTTTATTTTTGTGTAAAATTTCTTTATCCTTGTGTAGAATTTCTTTGTTGGTGTGTAGAATTTCTGTATTTTTGTGTAGAATTTCTTTGTTGGTGTGTAGAATTTC
>JANTCA010045113.1:0-18879 GCA_024741275.1 Chironex yamaguchii
TAGATAGATAGATAGATAGATAGATAGATAGATAGATAGATAGATAGGTAGATAGATAGATAGATAGATAGATAGATGGATAAATAAATTGATAGATAGATAGATAGATAGATAGATAGGTAGACAAATAATAAATAAATGAATAAATAAGTAATAAGAAAATAAATAGATGGTTGGTTTTGTTGACAGTATGGTCAGGGCTATAGCTACTTCCAGGATGCATTTCGTTGCTATTGTTTTATTCATTGCAATAGATGAAATGGTGACGACGTAATATCAACTATTACATCGCGCATGGTATATCTTGTTTACTGTTTATTTTAAATACACGATTTAATTAATTGTCTGCTGTTGTTGGTCGAAAATTAGAAACTCACAAGATAACCGTTTTAGCCACTTGATTTTGGTATCTCAATTTTTAAACACTTAGTCATAGAAAGGATAAATTTAAGGACTCATATCCTTGTAGCTAATATTAATGGTGAATTAAAAGAGACATGTTACGTCCATTGACGGACAAGTGAATCTATTTGTCAATGAAAATTGCTTTTAGAGTCAAGGAAGTGTTCTATTTACTTAGCTCATCAAATTTGAGGATTCGCTGTCAATAATTTCCTTACTTTAGATGCTTTCACTTATTTCTAAACTCTTGACAATACGCTGGAGCAGTTTACAAAGTTTCTGATTTTGCACGTATACCAGTTTTAAAACTCAAATTCAATTCATATGAAGACTTGAAAACTTAGGGTCATTACGAGGCTACCTTATTATTACAGAACACGCCATGATAAACCCACCCGTTCCCATTTAGCACTTAAGGTGTCTTGCAAATATACATTACTTTCGTCCAATTTTTCCATGGCCTCATCACGCTCCCCATAAAAGTGGATAGGGGCTGGCTTATCTGTGTATGAGAGGGAATGAATTAATGAATGCATATTGAATGCAGCAGAATAATACTCATGGTCGTCTTAACATTTGCACACAACGAGAAAAAGATAAATAGGAAATTTCAAATAGTGCATTAGCCTGGACGATTATATCATGACGTCATAATAACACAATTTTTGTTATGGCAGAGCTGATATATCGTCTGACGTAAGCCTTTTAGAAATATATATCAAATATAGTATTTGTTATTTTTATATTTGCTATCAGTTAAGCATCTCAAATATATTAAATATGTATTTATATATCTCAAATATATTTCAAGTTTAATAGAACTGCCAGCTAGTCATGTATTGGCCTGGATCACGGTCTCTAAGCAGTGAGCATGATACAAATATTTTCAAAAGCGATGTTATGACTGTTTAATACGTTTTCATGGCTGCTGTTCACCTCTATTTGTAAAGCAGATTGTATCAAGGTACGATGTATAACTAAATAATCGCTCTCCGTTTTTTCCTTTATATCTCTTCTTTCCTTTGCTCATTCTTCCTTTCCTTTTATTTCACTCTCTGTCCCAACCCTCGGTTTTGCTCCCTCTTCTAGTGTTCGGTCGGGAGCCCATTTTCCGGGTTGGGATCAGAGTGGACGCTTTTCCCATCTGGGTCAAGCTTTGCACTCAGCACTAATGAGGTAGATTATGAAAGTTAAACGCATGGTGCTACCAGTGGGCCAGTCCCATACTGTAGCATTCACTGTGCTTACACAGATATGTGGCCCAAAGACTAAGGAAAGGGAGATGGACGCCGCCCTATACGCCAAATGGTGTGGGAAGGAATTTTTATACGCCTGAGTTCCTGGTTAGACACTAACCTTAACAAACCATCATTTAAGATTAACCCTTTTGAATTTATCGTTTTGAGTTATACTTGAGTCGAAGGGGAAAAACAGGCAAAGCGTGATAAGCTGTTAAAAAATGGAGGAGCAAACATTGTTACCAGTCAGTTCGAGTATTTGTGTACTTCGATTTACTAACTAGTCTGGCAACACGATATTGTCATCCTCAAATTATGGTCAAAACTGATTAATCCCCATCCCCGTCAGTGGGCAATCTGTGAAAGCCGAGCGCCCACAAGCTACATTTCAACAACAATAATTCTTCCGCATTTTCGGGTAATAGACGAGCACGATTTCCGCCAATTATTTCTCATGCTACTTTAAATTCGCGCTCATTGGTGGCCGTACAAGATAGAGGCAACAAATACTTTTTAGCCAAGGCCTCTGTATTTTCTAATGAAACAATAAATCACGTTCCGAATTATACTAACCGACCGATCGCCAACCAAATTTACGTCTCGGTCGGAGTCGGATGGCTTTCCCCGACCGAACACTACCCTCTCCCATTTTTTAAATCCCTATTCCATCTTTACCTCTGTCCATTTTCTTCCGGCTTCCCCTCCTTTTCTCATTTTCAACATTTCCATTCCGTTTCTCTCTTTCCCTCCCTCTTTCAACCCTGTCCTTTCCTTGAATTCCCTTCCTTCCTTTCCGAATTCTTTTACTCAGTTTTCCTCCCTCTTTTATTTCCATTACTTCCTTGGCGACTTTCAATCCCTTTATTTTCGTCCTTCTCACCCTTTCCCTTAGATTCCTCTTCCCCATTCCTTTCCTGCCCGTCTCTTTTCCTTTGTTCCTTTTCTATCCTTTTCCTCTGCCTTCCATTCCTTCATACCTTCATTCATTCATTTCTCATTCCTTTTTTGTTTCATTTCCACTTTCATCGTTTTGTGTTCTGTTGTCTTCCCTTCTCTCCATACTTCACTTTCCACCCCATTACGTTTTCTTGCTTTCCTTTCATTCCGTTTATTTCATTTGTTGTTTTATTTCCCATGCTTTTCCTCTTCAACTTCCCCCTCCCCATCCCTCCGTCCCCCGCTTTTCCTCTCTGTTGCTTTCCTTTATTATCTTTCCTTTCCTTTGCTATCTTTCCTTTGCTTTATATCTTCATCCTTTGCTTACCTTAATAACCTGATACTTCAGTTTAAAAATATTACATTAGTTTCTTTTGTGTCCTTGATATATGAGAACTCCCCCGTTTACTTTTGTGTTGAAAACGAGTCGAGTCCCGAAGTAGATTCAATCTGACTATTTTCAGACAAGTTAATAAGTATAGATAACATCATACTTGTCATGCTACGCACAGTAAAAACAATTTGATTAATTAGCTTACCTTCCGAATCTGGCATCCTACTGGCCATCGAACTCATTGTATCTTCTGAGTGGATTTCGCGATCCTCATCATCTGGACCATTCCTGTTGCCTTGAAATGAAGGTGGACGTTCATCGTTGTCATTTTGATCAAAGTCGTGTTGTGGAGAGTAGTTTTCCGATTGCGATTGGAACCTATCATGCGCGGCATCACCATCATGTGAATATCCTTCATTGTGAGGTGAATAATTGTCATGAGAAGGACCGAAGTTGTCATGGGACTGAGGATAGCTGTCATGGGACTGAGGATAGCTGTCATGGGACTGAGGATAGCTGTCATGGGACTGAGGATAGTTGTCATGCGCAGGGGGATAATTCTCACGTGATGGATTGTAATTGTCATGTGGTGGGCTGTAATTGTCTCTGTTCTCAGATTCCTCATGCTGATATGGACCGCGCATTGAATGACGGGACTCGGCTGTAAAATGAAGAAAAAAAAAATAGTTAAAGGACAAGCTTCGTTCATTAATCATCTATAATACTCTTTCTCTTCTCCTTTTTCTCTGCGTAATAAAATTAATCTTATCATCATCGTCGTCGTCGTCGTCAACATGATCATCATCATCGTCATCATTGTCATCATCATCATCATCAATCATCATCAATCATCCACATCATCATCATCATCATCATCATCATCATCCTCATCATCATCATCATCATCATCATTACCATCATCATCATCATCATTACCATCATCATCGTCATCATCAACTTCATCATCATCATCATCATCATCATCATCATCATCATCATCATCATAATCATAATCATCATCATAATCATCATCTTCATCATCATCTTCATCATCGTCATCATCGTCAGGCTCCATCTCGCGGTAGCTTTGGATAATTCTATCATTAGTCATACTTGGGATTTGACCGACGACTCACATTTTCTTTATTCACATTTAGGGTTACCTAGCATATGCTTATATTACACTGGTCCTCATTTAGGTTCCTTTTTTAACCAGCAGACACCACATGGGTTAACCACTTTCACACTAACCTCCTAGTGAGTACTGACTTTGCATTACTGTTGTACGTCTTGATACTGTAGTGTCAGGGTCTAACATTGAAGATAATATAAATAGGCAAAGACATAACTCACCATCCTCGTATCCATGGTTATCTCTAAATCCATACGAGGGCCCAGCAGGATAAATTTGCTCGTCTATTAGGTTATGATTTTGTGAGATTGGCACGCCATTGTGCATGATTGGATTGGGTTGGAAGGAAGGTTGAATGGATTGATCAGCTGGTTTGAAATACGGGTTGAAGCCCGGCTGTGTACTGCTCATTGATGGCATCTTCCCGCGCACCGAACCAAGCATTTTTTGCAGATTACTGATTGATTTGGACATATCCTGATTCCCACTGACGTAGTCATTCATCATTTGCAAGGCCTCCTCTGGCGACACGACAGCATTGGTGAGGTCATTCATAAGTTCTGTTGCTACCGGGTTAATGATTGGTCCACGAGACGGGTTGCCATTGCTTCCACTCGGTGGTGCTACGAACAGCTTCTCGGGGACTGGAAACGAGTAATAAAGGAACAATGTAACGTGTTAAGGCCTCATAGTAAAAACGTAATTTATAACTACAAGATACTTACTTGACACATTGAAAGTAGAAAAAATTGTAACTTTGCCACCTTTTTGAGGAAGGTAACGATCTTTCCACGAATTTTCGAACTACAAGGCCTTAGTCTTGCGACAGAATGACGGATTCATAGTACATAAAGGATCGGGTCAAATGATTAAGAGCATTTTGATATTTTCTGTTCAGTGATTTAGCCCAGTAGGAGACATGTCAGACTTGCAGTCGTGAGACTCGGGTTCGAATCTCTGGTGGTCACATTCATAACTTTATTTCTACGCGCTAGATGTACGATTCGTTTCCACAGAAACAACAAGTTAACGTTCATTTCAAGACAGCTCATAAGGACACAAGTCAAAAGTCATAGAAACAATTAATTACACCTTTTAAATGTAGTGTAGGTTATCTTTGATCAGAAATTGTATGCTGAGGTGTAGTATGTATGATTCCAAAGCTATAAATTATGCAAAGGACCATAATGGTGTAAAGTCAAACACTTATTTGCCTTTGTATGCCGTCATGCCGAACAAGGCTTCTTAATTCATATTTAAGATCAATTGATAAGTCCGTGAAGTATTGTAAATATGCTCTACCATTTGAGGTGTACTGTGTTTTGCCAAAATATATATGCAGACGTTAATGTTTTAAGTCATCTTAGGCTCAATACTCCCTGCTGTTTCTTAAGTAAATTTTTACGCCTTTAATATATTAACCAAAGAAGACATCATCCAAGGGTATGGATTCACTTCATCATATAAACTACTAAACACTAGTGATACCGTATTTAAATATTAAGCGAGATGGTAATGGTGAATTTTCTGGTTATAATTCATTAAATAATTGACACTTGAAATTAAATACTGAAATAATTCATCTCCTTCTTGAGCCGGTTTTGTTATATTTTCGTCAGGGCAGCATCCTTCACCGGTCAAGTTGTAGGATCATCTTGTTGATAGAATTAAAAATACTTACTTCCTTGAAGGGGGGAAGATGGCCGCTGAAATGCTCCTAATAATATAAAAGTAGTGGTGATGGATGGATGTCATAAGAGCACATCATGATATACATATCAAGTTTTTAAAAGGAAGGCAGTCAGTAATTGTTTAACGTTTGATGACAAATACGCTCTTGGACATCCATTTATAATTTCAATATCGTCTTGGAAATTTGCGACATTGCACTGAAAATATACGTAAAAGTTCTTTTCGTCTCACAGGCTTCGGAGTATGAATCGTCAGAAAGGAAAGTATATATATATGGCAGCCTTAATATAAGAAACATGAATATCGTGTTTATATCGTGTTTATTTTTAGTATGTTTTTAGCGTAATGTCGCAATTTTTCAAGACGATTTTCAAGTTTCGTACCACACAAAGATTGTTCAAATAATTTGAATAACTAGAAGATCTTACGATATCTTTTAATTATAAATAAGGCGTTAATTTAAAAGCCCAGAAAGCCTAACGATAGCCTTTGTGATTGTTAAAGACTAGTGGACCTTAGGAAATTCAACACAGACATTTTTGTCAGACCCATATACTACTACGTCAAATAGGAAATGAAACAGTCTGGTTCCTCAATCCTCATAGAGCTACGTCATTGATTACAACTCGATCGCCCTAGTATGCTCCTAGTTTTAACAAACATGTCTGTGAGGCAGGACCGTCGAGAGACGGCCTGGGCCCCAGGGTTGTCCCCTGAATGGGAGCTTGTCCGGGAAAGTCAGATTACGTCCTTTTATCGACACATTTCTATGGAAACACTCCTTATACAAGGTTTAACTTTCAGCTGGAAATGCCCTCCTAAATCTCGTCAATTCAATCAAGCTTCTATCATAAAATAGTAAACTAGTGGTTTCCTAACGTAACAAATCAATAACAAATCGAGGCTAAATTAATGCTTATTTCTTGCGGGGCCATCGACGCCCCTGGTCTCTGGCCCCTGGTCCCTGGTAATTACCTTGGCTACCTTCTTTTGACGGTACTGCAGTGTAACACCACCTGGTTCTGAAATATTCACCTGAATTGTCTGTCATTATGAAACCCAGTTTCTTATGTGGTCACATTCACAGTTGAATATTAGTGTTTAAATCTCTTATGACCTGTATCGTGCAGACAGCACACGGCCCCATGCTAACGATATGCCATCATCCAAGCAGTTTTATCGTCCAGTAGTACTGGTGTTCGTCGAGGCTTTTCTGTTTGTGACCTATCGTTGACGTTACTTTTTATTACTCAAACATTCAGTTTGTTTCATGTATCCTGGCTTTGATTTATAATCAATAAATTCGTTTGTTACCTGGCCTAAGCCTAGCCGAGGCCTCTACCCTTTGGTAAGTTTTGGCCTGCTGCGATTAATAAATGATTATTTTCAATACTTTAAATTCCCGAATGGATCATTACCTTTTTCAAAAAAAGGGAGGTTAAGTTACACCTTTTTCTACTTTAAAGTTATATGCTAACCTTACAGCACTACAATCTTGTGAATCATCGGCTTCTAAACAAGGCCGGCTGCTAATCCAAGAAGATAGATATGAAGTACCACTTTAAGACCGAGCCTTACAAAACCCTTATTTATAACCCTAATAACCCATGTAATGTCATGGCTAACAGAGTGCCTGTCTATGTCCTTTGTCTTGCACGACGTGAGCTAGGAATGTCTTTCAGTCATTGCTAATCATATTCTTAACCATGGTGTAGTTATTAATCATTTAAATCACCAAAGCTGTACTCCAGAATACTTCCAGAAGTTCATAAAACTGCCCACACTCTCTTATTATGATGTTAACCTTCCTGTTTCGAAGTACAGGTTTTATATCATTTGTAGGGGACGTAGAGTTGCATTTTTTATTTCAATTTATGATAGCTTGTGGCAGACTCAAGAGTGCAATATAGAGTGAGAATGTACTCCACGTAGTATCACCCCTAGCCGACTCATATTACTCATGTGCAGTGCACTACGCTTAATTTTTCTTAGTCTTGCTATTTAAACTTTGTTGAACTTGATTTTGGCCTCTCGCCGCCTAGAGCTGGACTGTCCTTTGTCCTGTGCCCTTTATTATGGGTCAGGGTTTTTAACATCGTTATCTTAGAATGACCGCTTTGAAATAGTGAGCATGCCTTTATTAATTTGGAGTCTGTCTACATTAAAACAAGAAAACCAGTACTCTGTAGGCAGAAAGATTTTGTTTTTTCACTTTGACTTTTCCAATAATGCTTTGTTTCTTCATTTTCTCTTTGTTTTTTCCTTTCTTGTTTATGATTGGCTAGTTTCGATACATCTTTTGTATAAATAGGTTGCCATATACATATACTTTTCTTTCTGACGATTCATACTCTGAGGAGTGTCAGACGAAAAAAGCTTTTAAGTTATAAGTATGATTTTAACACAATGTCGCAAATTTTCAAAGCGACTTTAATGTGTCTTCCATTTGTACGTCTCCTCCTTTGCATTACTTGGGGTTCCAGTAACATAACCTGATCTGATGAATTCATGAATATCAAGAGCATGCAGCACTTTCATGAATATCAAGGGCGTGTAGCACTCTCATGAATATCAATTGCATGTAGCACTTTCATGAATATCAAGAGCATGTAGCACTCACATGAATATCAAGAGCACGTAGCACTCTCATGAATATAAAGAGCATGTAGCACTTTCATGAATATCAAGGGCATGTAGCACTCTCATGAATATCAATTGCATGTAGCACTTTCATGAATATCAAGAGCATGTAGCACTCTCATGAATATCAAGGACATGTAGCACTCTCATGAATATCAAGGACATGTAGCACTCTTGTGAATATCAAGGGCATGCAGTGCTCTCATGTTTTTTGCCTTTTACCCTTTACTCACTTTACGTGTGATTTTGAAGTACTATTTCTGTTTGGCTTGCAACAAAATGGGAGCAACTGGCTGATCTTTGCTCTCACCCCAATCTGTTGCCAGTCAATTTCACCTGTTGACCTCGCTTGTTTATTTCGCTCTTCAATTTCAGTCGTTCCTTTCCGTCGATTTTAGATCCTAATTACAGCTGTCGATAACACCTGCCGTTTTCGCCCGCCAACTCTACTAGTCGATTCCACCCGTCTATGTCGTCTGCAGATTCGCTAATTCCACCCGTCAATTTCGTCCTTTGGTTTCGCCCTATGATTTCGCCCGTCAATTTCAACTGCCGATTAAACCCGTCGATTTGGTCTGTCTGTTTTACCGGTAGATTTTGTTTGTCGATTCCACTTGCCGAGCTTACCCGTCGATTTTGTTCACAATTACGTTACCGGAATGAGTTGGTGGGGAGCTAAACATTGCTGTTTTCTTTTCTGAAATTGCTTGGGACGATGCATATTCTATCGACCTGGTTTGGGGTTGCAATGTAATATCTCCGAGTATTTCTAAGACAAAGAAAAGATGTGGGCCCTGGCTAACATTTGACTCACTTCGTACACGGACAATCCTATGCTATACACATGTTAGCATATCCTACCATCACGACCACCAAGACAACTAACAAATAAAGATGCCGTTGGCTAATTGACGATCAAGCACTCTCTGCAATAAATATCTTTTGCCAAGGGTATCACATTGGTTAGACATTCTCGTACCGAAATAAAAGGCAAAGAAGCATCTTACCGGCAGCCTCTGTTTTGGAAATATCCACCTCCGGTGGTGGAGCAGCGACATTTGAGCTATGCAGCAGTCCTTCATTTAGGGAGGTTGGTTCATTGACAGGCAAGACACTTGGATCAGCAGCAGAATCTGATTGGTAAAATAGTGATCGATTTAGTAGAAATTTTAATTATTAAAATAGAAAAGCAAATTGTACAGTGTCAACTCCAGTAATAATATGCCGTTTGATAAATCACAATAGGAATTGTTTCTTAGCCATCTTCTTGAATTGTAAACCTTTTCTTCGCAGATTTGCAACCAACAGTGTTGCGGTGATAATCTAGATCGATCAATCAGCGAGCCATAACCTTAGTGGACCGTTGACTTTGCTCGGTTCCCTCCTTCTCGCAGTTGCCAATCTTTCTTCCCAATTAGATGTTGTTGTCTCTCCATTCACTTTTCCTTCTTTTTCTTCTTCCTTTCGTCTTGATGCCAGGGGCGTAACTGACCTTCTCGGCCAGGAGGGCAAACAGCTCACAAGGGACCCTACCAATACATATTTTTTCTTACAGGTATCTTTTTATTTTAGTCGAAGAGAGCCCAAAATTTGAGAATGTCCTGCCAGGGGCGGCCGCCCCTGTCTCCCACCACTGTTTGATGCCCCTCTACTGTCGCAAGGACTAAACTATCTCTCTACCTCTCCCAATATCCGTACTTCCTAGGTTTTGATTTGGTCGCTTTTCATAGGCCTCATTAATCCACACCAATCCCCCCCCGCCCAATCATTAGTCCTTTTCACTCGGCAGATAATTATCAGGATTCGCCTCCACACCCATATTTCAAATGCATCGCGTCATGTCCTCGAACTGCAAATTAAATTTGTTAGATTTGCAGTGGTGAGACCCAGGTTCGAAACTTCGGTGGTTTCAATTATAACTTCATTTAACCCTGCAAACCATTCTTCTTTTATCAACAATTATCAGCTACCGGACTCTAATTTTGCTTCACTGGTTTGCTTAAAAGAACAGTACTTAATTCTTTGTCTTGCCGTAACGGTACTTTCCACAGGCTCCCTAGGTTGCGAATAGGGCAACCCCGGTAGTTTTAGTTGTAAGCTGCAGATAGGGTGAATAATAACTATCTGAAACATATCTCGGATTATCCTTTGTCAAGCCTTAATACCAGTTTGCTATCAGAGAATGGTCAGGCAATCTTAAATATTAGCAGCCACAATCTTACCAGACCAACTATGGTATTAAACTGAGGCCCAGTTTAGACGTCGCTCTTGTGTCAAATTCAATGTTGTAATTAGATCCATGACAAATGTATCGTCTAAATCCAACTCGTCTTAAACATGGTTCAAGTTTGTCTGTAAGCTTCAAATGATAGATTCACATCGAATCAAATTCAACTGATTTAGAGCTTGGTCTCTAATTTGCCAATGTCGATCTGAGAGTTGCATGTGCAATATGTTTGCGCTCCAAAATATAAACATCAATTCTTGAATGTAGTTGAAATGCGACGCATAAAGCGACGCATAAATGCAAGGTGCTCTGTTTTCGAGTTTGTGTTAGATTGGGGATAATTTAATTTCGTTTAACTGAAATGCGACATCTAAACTGGGCCTCACATGTTTTTGCAGTTGACACGTAAATACTCAGTGTGAGATGGAAATTGTGGGGCTAGGGTGGGCAAAGGTCATTTTACATTTCAGCGAAATGTTTAGCCCACCCAGTGTATGATTCTGGCGCCGATTTGATCGGGTTACGATGACATCATTTACGATTATTGGTAGGCCATCCATTTTGGAAAGGATGGGCCCTGAATTGATTTGAAAAGTGAAAATATCTTTTCGTTATCGTGTGCATCTTTACGTTGGCTGAACGTTCACTCAAAATGCCTAATCGTCATCCTTTGTGAATTTCTTTATGCCCGTGCAGATAGCTATTGAACGTAATCACTAGACAATAGAGTGAGTTTTAAATATGACAAGTGAGATTGAAACTACAGGACTGCACGATGAAGCATAGTTAAAACGACAAACTGTCTTGGGGGTAGCACGACTTCAACTCACATTTACTTAGCCAAAAGAACGTAGCAATCATATGGATACGTACTGTAACCACCTTTAAATTCTGGTTCCACGTATTCTTGCTGAGATCCAAGTAAACCAGCGATACCATTGGGACCTCCACCGCCACCCCCTGCTCCGCCCCCACCTCCCCCACCACCACCAGTATTCCCTCCAATGGCTGGACTTTCCCCACGATCCAGAGAAGCAGGACTGATATCACGACCGTATGGTCCTCGTCGGTCGCTGTTCGTTTCTGGACTAGGAATTTGATTGGCAAGAAATGGGGGAGTCTGGGGTCCTGGTTGTGACGATGACGTCATGGCGGGATTTACTGACGTCATACCCGAGGGGGGTGACGACTTTGGAACTGTTAACGCTTGTAAAGCAGCTTGGGGTTGTGCTTGACCAAGTCCACTCGTTTTTAAGGTTACATTCGGTGCTGCACAAAAGGAAGAAAAGAAAAAACTAAACATTTTTATTTTCAAAGCACTGTTATAGGTATCTAACTTATCTGTTTTCAATTTTTACCTGGCTATTGTGATATAGATGGCTTCAATTAACACGTCTTGAACAGAAATTGTTTGATTGTGCAGAATTGACTGCAGGTTCCATTATCATCTTTTAGACGGAATTATGTTACGAATTATCTAAACATGTCTTTAACGTATCCATGGCTATCCTTAATCTGATGCTTAACTAGTCTTCATATTATCCGAACATTAGGAGCCGAAACTTCCACTGTGCAAAGTCGACTTCTTTAAGAAAAGAAAAATTGAGCTCGAGGCAGTATGGGCTATCAATAATTATCTGTAAAATTGACGTAAAAATTGAAGATTGGTGATTTTAAGTCATAGTATAGGATAACGTAACATAGTATAGTATTGTATTACATAGTATAGTATAGCATAGCATAGTGAAGTACAATATAGTATAGTATAGTATAGTATAGTATAGTATAGTATAGTATGGTATGGCATGGTATGGTATGGTATGGTATGGTATAGTATAGTATAGTATAGCATAGGATAGTATAGCACGGTGTATAGCAAAGAAATGTTGAGTACATTATACTGTCGTTTAAATATAAACCTTTTAATTCAGTAATATCATTTTTGCCCTTGCAGCATTTGATGACCTCCTGCTTTTGGAGTGATTAAAAAGCGTGTTATAAAGGCCGTGGTTTAAACTGAACAATTTCCGTCAAGGCATGCTACAAAGGTACGAACAAAATTAATTTCGTTTGCATTTATTTAGTATAATGTCTCCTTGCTTGGCTTAAAAAATAGAAACTCTAACGTGTTCAACCCTTCAACTGGTAAAAGAAACCAATGTCAAAATTGAACAATCAGTAGGCGTTGCTCACACTGAGCATGAAAATAGGTATTGAAAATAGGTATGGAAAAAATAACAGACTGGGAAGGCCTTTGTAACGACTACAACTGGACAAAGGTTTTTAAAGATAGAAATTTGAAATATCTAAGACCAGCCAATTAGGACGTGTAGCTATTTTTCTCTCAACATACCAACGTCCGTGGTGTCGAAGATCAAGATGTCTTTTTATGTTTGCGGTGCTTCGTTTCAACTACTGGCAGTCATATTTTTGTGTTTAATTTTTACGTCTAAAATAGACGAAAATATTACAGACTCACAGATCTTAAAAAAGGTAGTGAAGTGTACCCACAACTCACCTTGGGCCCTAACTGAGGCCTGCGCTTGTTTTGGGTCAGTCATGACAGTCACCGTGAATGGCGTCACTTGACCACTTGCATTGTTTACAACGGAACCAACCACTGTCTAAACAAAACAAAATTCAGCAACAAACATGCCTAAATATAAAACACGTGTCGAATACGTTCATGTATATTAGCTTACCAAACAAGAACTTACTCATACGAGTCTATAAATGATTATGTCTTCACTAAACACTTGACTAATGTTTCGACCAGTGCCAGATATATATTACTTACGAGTGGAGCATTACCAAAATTGCTGCATTGCGAGGGAGCCGACCGGGATCGAACCAGCTTAAAAGCCAACACGAAAACCGATGTGGTATCACGGCACAAAGGTTTGGTGAAAGACATTGCAACTCCTTTGTATAACGCACCAAAAAGATAAATATCAATATTAATCTTAAAATGTCATTGACTTAATAGGACTTAGATCTGTTTAATAGGCTTTCATGTACACGTGTCATGATTCTACGTACATCGCCCCTTGTTAAAAATTGACCTATTGTGTTATGCTTTTCAGTTCAGTGGCTCATAATTCACTAACTGGATTTTTGGCAGGCTAAATGCATGAAAAATTAAGCAGTATTTTGAAATTAATTTGTTTGAGGCTTGATGTTATTCGCTGCTACTAAACAGTATTTCTTATGCCTTCTTTGGATTTTACATAGTATAATTTTCCCTTTCTTATACTTTCTAATACCGTTTGTTGTGAAAGCAAATGAAGGTTTGAAATCTCACTGCTAATCACGTGGGTATTTTTGGATCAATTTTGATTGGCTAATATATGAATTCCTATTGTAACTTTCCTATTATTAGTAACTTTGTTATCCAATTAGCTTTGGTTTAGTCTGCAGAGCGTTTCATATTTTTTTGTACTGTACTTGCTATCGAGAGTAACTGATTCCCCCTTCCTCTTACACAACAAAAAGAAAGGAATAAAATAATTCCAGTGTTAGTAGTCAGGAAGGCATGAAGAAGTGAACTTCTTTTATGAATACTTGCCATTTTTGATAATTAAAGGCGATAAATTACATACCTGCATTCCATTTTCTGCATTTACCATTTGTGTCGAGGTAATTGTTGGGGGTACTTGAGGTCCACCTCTTTGCTGCGATGACCCTTGTCCATGTGTTGAGGACGCCAGTCCTTGAATAGCAGCATTTATCATCGGCAATGGCATTGATGGCGATGCATGATTTAATGTCGCAAGAACACTCGGCGGTAATGACGATGCGTCTGATTTCGCTCCCTGAACTAGATTGGAAGCGGCACTCGCAATAGCCGGTAACGCTGTTGCGGCAGGATTTGCGGTTTTTACAATCGAAAGCGGTTTTTGTTTGTCTTTATGTGGCACGAATTCTACTTTGACAGAGCCTGGATTTGTTGACGTTCCGTGCAATTTGCTAGAAGAAGCGGCTGCCTCTTCCTTTGCTTCATCCGGCACAAATTCAACTTTGATAATGTCCGGTTCTTCTGAACTACTCTCATTTTTTTCGGCATTACTCGTTGGCGTAGTGGATTGTCCATTCAGTGTTGGTGTCATGGTTTCTGGTCCCGGTTTCCTTGTCGTGTGTGCCGGGGGTTCCCCTGCTAATTTCTCGATTGTTACTGGCTCTTTTTCTTGAGGTGGGAGTTCCTCTCCGTGTTCGGAAAATCGTACTGGTGCTGGAGGAACAGTGACTTGCATATTAGTGGTCGGTACCTGAGCTGTGTCGGATATCAATTTTTGAATCATTTGCGCTGGATTTGATGTAACAATACCAGTCCCATCATGTTTCGGTTCAGCAGTATCGAAAGCTGGCTTTCCGCCCAATAGTGCCAGTTGATTCTCAGGAACCTGGTTGCTAGTTGTGTTTGTTGACTGTGCCTCAATTTCTCGCTGTGTGCCATTGGAGGGATAGACAGTGACCGTCGGTTTTTCATCCGTTGATCCAACTATTTGATAATTCTTTCCACCAGGAATTACGACTCTAAAGTTCGATATATTTACCAAATTCATGGCCAAAGGGCCCAATGTCTTACCTACTTGGTTCATTTCTAATATCGTTTCATTTGGGGGTGATTCTGTCCCAGGTAACATACTAGCGCGCCCCAAGAGATTTGCCATCGATGGCCCAGCCACCAAGTTCTGCGTCGAGCCCTGCACGTCCGCAGCATTTTCTTGCAAGTTAATACCTGAGTCATTTTTTCTGTCGTTTTCCCAAGGGAAAATATTTATTCCTGGCTCCACAGAATCGCTGTCTGAGAACTGCTCCCCGTTTACGTCCAAAAACGCCCTTGCACCACCCGAAGACTGCTCCCTGTTACGGCCGTTAAAGGCCTCGTCGAGGCCGTATGACTTGTCCTCTACAGACTTTCTTGATCCCTCTTCAATAAAAGTTTTAAAAGGCTGCTTTTTCATGTACACATGAGCCAGGGTGCCAAGTCGTTGTAACTTATGCTGCAAGTCAAACATTTTCGCTTTGTTTTTGTGTCGTGTGTCTAGCAATTGAGCTGGGAGAAAAGCAACAACTGCTAACAAATTAAAACAACAAACCATTAACAAATTAAAACAACAAACCATTAACAAATAAAAACAGTAAAGCATTCACAAATAGAAAAAGGCAAAGATTAACCAAAAAATATCAGTTAAAGATTAACAGGTTATAACAGCAACGAGTTAACAATTAAAAGCAGCAAACAGTTAACAGATAGGAGAGGCAAAGATTTATTAAAAAGTCCTTAAAAGATTAACAAATAAAAACAGCAATATACAGCCAAGAAATCGTGAATTCATTAGTAAATATCAAGAGCAATTGATGACCACATGGTAACAGAAAATAACCCAAGTGCTGAATAATGTACCCATATCAGTTGTAAAGAGGAAGCATTAACAGGTTCAAGCACTCCAAGGATGCGAATCTTGGCCAAGCCAGTGTAATTCTTCAAACAACAGGGGTATTCCCCACGATGATTTCTTTGCTATGCACTCCTATGAAGATATCATTTCCAAATATGATAAATGGGTTATCCCCCACTAGCACAATGAAGGTTTCTTTAACTTATAAAGCGATCCAGAATCCTGAATTTCATTCGAATTGTCTCTAAAAATTAATAATTTGTTCCTTACCCCAGGTCAGGCACCTCTAAAAACTTTCGTCAAATTCCATCCATACGTTTTTGAGTTATCTTGCTAAGGAACAGACAGACAGACCGACAGACAAACAAACCGACAGACATACAATCCTTGACAAGAGCATAACCTTCTGTTGGAGGTAATAGGAGAGACCTAAAAGGTAAGCACACAGAGGCAATCCGTTGCCAAGCAAATGGTATCAAGTGGGATTTCCGCTTTTCTGCATAATCATTTGAGCTGTACTAAATAGGCGCCATGGTAACTGGGTTTTCCCCACGAGGATTTCCTCACTAGGTCTGATTTTATAAAGGTGTCTTTACCGAAATTGTGATCCAGAATTCCATATTTGATCATTCTCAAGAAAAGAATTAGGTCGAAGCCTTCCGAATACCATCGTAATATCTATGAACTATACATTCATAACGTTTTGAATTTTTTTCTTTAGTAATAAACATACCCCGATGTTAACATGGCCTCCTTGGGAGAGAGCAATGGCAAGGTTTGACAAGAATTTGTACTGCAGAAATCGAGTAGAATTTGATGGACTTTATCCGCATGAGAAAGTGTCTGTCTTGTCATATTGAGGGGAAGAGTGGTGTGGATTATAATCAGAAGCACTCATGTTTTCGTATGCATTAGAAAACGAGGTTTCGAATATACTTACCTAAAGGATCTAATCTATTTCTATTTCTCCTTCTAATTAATGAGCTATAAATTGGAAACACCTTGGTTTGGTTTGGAAGTTTAACACCAATAGAGAGGTGATTTGGGGGTACACGATGAATTCCTATTGTCTCTAAATAGTACTTTGTGTCTTTCTGTAGTATGATAGGACTCGATACTTGATCGGAATATCTACAATTAAAAGGAAAATAGGAACAATACTAGCTGCACTAGTTTTAGCACTAACAATAGCTGAAGTAAAACTAGCAGCAGAGACAATGCAGTAGTAGAAGAAGGAGTATCAGAAGGAGAAGGAGCAGGAGGAGAAGTAGAAGTAGTACAAGAAGGAACAGAAGAAGGAGCAGAAGACGGAGCAGAAGAATGAACAGGAGTAAAAAAAGAAGAAGGAGCAGAATGATGAGCAGGAGAAGGAGCACGAGAAGAGGAAGAAGCAGAGGAAGGAGAAGGAACAGAAGAAGGAGGAGTAGAGGAAGAAGCGGGAGAAGGAGAAGAAAGAGAATGAGGAACAGCAGCAACAAAGTAGGAGGAAGAGGAGTACTAGAAAGAGCAACAACAGTTGCAGTAGCTATAGAAAATAGAAAGGAGAGGAACTAAAAGGATGGAGTGAAAGAGGTGTACTAGAAGAAAAAATGAAGGGGGAGGCAGTAGAAAGAGGACGAATAGAGGAATGAGGAGGATCAAGAGAAGGCTAGATGGGGAATAAAGGAGATAACGTTCGTCGAAAAGGAGGAGAAGTAAAAAAGTGAGAACTTGAAGGTGAACGAAGGAGAGAGGGGTAAAAGAAGTACAGAGCATAGTTGCAAAAGAAGATTGAGTAGTTGCATAACTGGAAGAATAAAAAGAAAGAAGGAGTAGAAGATGAAGGGATGGGAAAATAGGAGGACTAAAAGACGGACCAAAAATATGTTGATTAAAATATTAACGAAGTACGCTAGAAGAAGAAAAAAAGAAAAGAAAAAGGAACGAAGAAGTGGTATTGGTAACAGTAGTATCGGCAACAGTAGCATTGAATGCATCTGCAGTGAATTAAAGTAATAAAGAAAAAGGGACGTGACAGCAAACTTTGTGGTCACGAGTCATGCTACTCACTTTTCAAATTCGTTATGCTGTGTTGCTCGTTTCTGTTCAATTATTCTGTTATCTTCCCCACCCTTTCCATCAAGGCCTAGGAACACTTCACATGTATCATTACAGCTGCTATAGAATTGGTATTGTCCACTTGTTGGTGCAACGAAGTATCCTCTTAGCCGTTGTCCGTAATTTTTGCTTGCATTAAAAACGGTATCAAATGTTGGTAAAAAAGATTTGATTGTTGGATGATGAGGAAATCTTGAATCGGCAATAAGGTCCTGAACGGAATTGCCATGGATATCTTCCCATATCTCTCTTATTATTCCTTAAAAAAACCAACAAATATGTAAAATTCAAATGCAGACATAATACAATTTAAACACAAGTTGAAAAAGGCAACCATTTAGCCCTCATCGTAAATGGCGTACGTAAATATTTTGGATGGCAAGTGACGGGACAAAAACATGTTGTTATGTTATCTTGCACTGATGAAGGTGATAGCCGAAAAGGTATATATATATATGAAGTATGTGTTTTGATAATTCCTCAAAAACAGTTCTTAATACATAAATGTGCAGAGCGTAATACAATTCAATAGATGGAAAAACAAATCAAAACTCCAATTTGGATTCTAGAGCCTTGTAGAAGCAAAATCGGAGTTTTGATTTGTTTTTTCGTCTATTGAATTGTATATCTATATCTATATCTATATATATGTTATCTTGCACTGTTGAAGGTGATAGCCGAAACTCAAATTAGAATGAAATTCCGTTTGGTTGTCGACTCATGGTGCTAGAGACATGAAATGCCCTTCTCGATGCATTTGTGTCGGAATGGTACATTTG
>JANTCA010045124.1:0-17500 GCA_024741275.1 Chironex yamaguchii
GAGTTTGTTCCTTTTATTGTTATCTAATGTTGATAAGCATTAACGATGGAACATTAATGTCAATTGCCGGGGTTGACACCAACATACACTACTTAGCAGCCTGGAAACTATTTTAAACAACAGTAAATTTAGACTACGAATCTATAAAAAACATGGCGACCTAACTAAGAATTACTAACTAGGTACACTTTGGACTTAGAAGTATCCACTGACCAAATGCATACACAACAAAACATTTTATCATGACATCCACTGTGTCCTTCAAAGTCTATCTACTGGATGCTTTACTTGACCATGGTGCATAATACTGACTACCCAAGAGTAGTAACAATGTGATTATTCTGTTTGACTAGTGTTGGTACTTTGTGCTGCACTTCTGCTTTTTGTTGTACTTTTTGCTTTTGATTGAAAAGAAGAGAAGTGCCAAGCTCAACTCTTCGCATGACTTCTAAAGTTTGATGTTGTTGTCATTGGTACTCAAGTGTTGATTTAAACTTGGGATTAAGACACTTCACTGAAAGTGTTGTCTCTCTACCATTGGGATAATGCACATAGGCATAGTGGGGGTTGACTTCAAGTAGCTTTTCTTGTGCCAGAGTAAACTTGACACTTACGACATCTTTTGCATCTTTTGCAGGACACTGAAAATATGGATGTTTACAGTTGCCACAGAAGTAACAGCTGAAGATTGTGGATTCTTTTGCAGCAGCCAGAATATTTTTTTCTTGACCATCAATAAATTTTTGAAGCATTGATAAGCATATTTAACTGTATAAGACTCAAAACTCTTCATTGCATACTCAAGAGATCTAGCCTGATCAAACATAGTCAATCAGTCCAATGCCTCTGGCATATTAAACTCAATTGTAAACCTGAAATAAAGATGCTCTCCTCAGTATTGGGCAGCTGTAACACTCTTGAAGTTACAATCCTTTTTTAGTGTTTCTAGACTTTGTAAATATCCATCTAGTGTTTCATTTGGAGCTTGCTTTGGAGTAGCTCAGAGATGATGTGCAAAAATCTCATTCTTAGCTTTTATGAAGAGACTCAAGTATTTGACTGCACCCTTGTAATCGTTACACTCTTCAATGTGTTGGAAGATGCTTGGAAATACAAAGTTACATAGGACTGCGAGTATATTGAAACCTTCTTTGGGCACAACAAGTATTAAGTTTTCAAACATATGCTTCGGGTAAAGCCATTCTTTTGCTGCTATTCCACTGGTTGGGTCTGTTTCTAACCCTTCTTCTGGTCTTGAGACTTTATCCATGTTATTTGTGAAGTATTGGAAATTATGTTTTAAATGATAATAAATCTAGACTACAAATCCCTGATAAACAAACATGCTGATCCAACTCAAAATTGCTGATCAAGTACACTTTATGCCCAGAAGTGTCAGCTGACAAAATGCACATACAGCAAAATGTTTTATCATGATAAAAGCAATTTCAAAATGGCAAATAGATGCTTAACAGATCAACTATATTTATGAGCATTAATCAACTAAACAAATCTAGCTCAATATTGCAGATGTCCTTTGTTAAAAGTACAAATAAACAAGTAATTGCTTACCCATTTTGCTAAAGCATCTTTAATGGTAGTTCCTTTAGACTGATAATTAAAACAACATAAAGAATCAAATACAAAGAAAATAACCATAGAAACATAATGAGCTAAATCAAGTTTGCAATCATTCTTCAGTAACACCACACCCATTGCCTACGATATAGAAACTTTTTATCAAAAAATTTATTAAACTTTTTAAAAACTAGTGCTTAAAATTTTTCAACGTACACAAAAAGATATTTTCTTATACTAATACAAAACAAATTTTCTTATACTAATACCACTAATGTTCCTGTGCTACCTCTCATACACAAATTAAACAACAGATAGAAAAGTATGAACAAACAGAGGGTGCAGTGATGGCTCCTGTAGTCAACTCTGACTTTTATTGTGTTATAAGTTGGCTTTTGCGAGGAGAGAAAAACAAGACTGAAAAGCTATTTTCATAATGCTGATGACATCTTTGCCATTTTTAAAACAGAGTTGGACAATGACAGATCGAGTCAAAATCCTTATCATTTACACCCATTTACAACACTTAAACTGATAGTAGAAAAGGAACAAAATAGTTTGTTACCTTTTCTTGATGTTTTGATTGAAAACAAGAAAAGTGAATCAACTTTTTACTGAAAAGGCACTTTTAATGGCTGGTCAGTACATTTGCTGGGAATCTTTTGTCCAAAAAGGAGGAAAATCAACCTCATCAGAATACTTGTCTATAGGGCATTTTGTATTTGTTCAAAATCTAACTTAAATTCGGAACTGGAGAAGACAATTTTTATTGTCCTTGAAAATGGGTATCCAGAGGTTGTTGTTTGTGAATTTTTCAAGAAAATGTGAATGATTTTTCAGCTGAAAAAACTTTTGGGCTTAAAAATGTCCTGTCTTCTTAAAACATCTTGGTTTCAATCTGTATAAAAAACTGATTAAGAAAGTTGTGCTGAAATATTTCTCTGCTGTCAATCCCAGGAAGATATTGCCATGCATTCATAAAGATTGCATACCTGCCACAGAAAATTCTTAGTAATTTATGGAATTCTGTGTCGATGTGAAGCTTAGTATGCAGATAATACTTCTAAATGGTTGGGTAATGTTATCAAACAACATGTTGCAGCCAGAATACAGTAACCATTAATTTCTCTCAAAGAACAGCCATGTTACACTTGCAGAGCTAAAAGTCATGTCAAAACATGCATTTGTGCCATAGTCCACCATTCACTCGACAATTTTCTAATATGCCAAAATCTACTAGGACGACAATTCTCCGATAATTGGCAGTACAAAATGTTTTTTCCTTTTATATGCATGGGAATCTGTCTAAATTAAAACAAGAAAACAAGGATTCTGTAGGAAGAACGAGTTTTCCCTATCGCCTCTCCCAATAATGCCTTGGGCGCATTATATTCCACTATACACCAGCCCCATGGCACGCACCACATAAATGCAAAACACTTAGCTGCTAATGTAATACAGGATCAATATAAATAGCCACCATCCCTTCCAATAGCACACTTACCATAAACATAACGATCATGCAAGATGTGGTTAGAAGAACGAAATTCAAAAATTCAGAACAACAAATTAAAAAACCTGTCTAAGTATTCTACATGTTGCAAGTTCTAGGAATTGTGTATCCTGCAGGCTTCAATACTTGTGGGAGCTTTAAAACGATTTGTACAAGTTAACAAAAAGTCAAATTACACAATAAAATAGAACACGCATTGTACATAGCCACGACAAACAACATACCATGATTTTCACGGCGAGCTCACTCCCCTAACCTTTTCCTACCTAAGTCTTTACGTCCTTAATCTTAGTTGTGAACACGGGCAAGCAACAAATTCCACGAAATGGCTTCATCCACAATGTTGCCATAACAACAATGAGACTAACAAGACTGGGACCAAAGGATAACTTCTTAGTTATTGGGCCCCTGTTCCCTTTACCGTGAAAAAGTTTTATGATGGCAGCTACTAAAGATCAAGATTGTAAAGGAGATGGAAACGGGAGAGGCAATCAGGTGACATCAAAAGAAACAGCAGGTAGTGTTATCAGCTACTTATAAAACGTTTTTGTTAGACGTCGTCAATACGGCTACTTGAAATATGTAAGGACCATGTTGTATATCGTCCTGTCAAATCAATCCATTGCACTCGACATATAAAACAAAATTAGGTATGTTACAAAAAGATTAAAAATCAATGAATTTTAATGAGACTAATACCGTCTCAAAGGTCTTGAGAAAAACTTTCCAATGACAGTAAGGTGACCTCTTTTTGTTTAAGATTTACAAAGATACAGGACTTAATATATTGACTACTTAGCGGCATCAATTTTAATAGGGAAAATAAAAAATTCAAATCTGACCCGTAACCCAATTCGACTGAAGTTTCACAGAAATTATCATAACTTTCTTCATATTGGCTCAATATTGAAAGGGCAGATAGCAATGGAAAGCTCAACTAAAGGCCTATAAGGATAAAATAATGTGAAATAATTCATCCCATGTTTTAATCAATTAAATTACAATAATAAATTAATTTCATAATAGTAAGTCTTGAAAGACCAGACATTTCTGGCGACCTGTTCATTGCTGATCCCTAAAAATAAAGAAATTATGACCAATATCATCACAACAAACATTTAATTGCACAGAGGAGAACCAAATTCAGGCAAGGGAACAAATATTCAATAACTCACCCTACTATCTGTAATCTCTCTATATAGACGCAAACACATTCCCCATAAATAGAAATAGTAAAAACTCCAAGGTCAAGTATCTTAAAAATAACAATCCACAATCTGTGGTTTTCATAGGTATATATCCACTATAAATTGGTCTTTAACAGTTACTTTTAATAGAAACAGTTGGAGCTAAATCACCAAAATTTTTAGTTTAAAGAATCAAAGTTAGCAAATCATTAAATCACCACAAATTTCCCCCTTGCCCCCTCCCCCCTGTGACTATGACCCTGATCTATAATTTCATTATGGGCTTACCATAAGCTCAAGTTCTCAAAATCCACAAAGATAGTAAAGCAAATTTGAATTGGATAGCTACCAATGATCTTTATATTTGTAAACACTGCTCCTGGTCCATGCACATTAAAGACATTGAATAAGCTTTCTGCTAGTCATGTTTCGCATATCTCCCTTTTTTTGGCTGCCAAAATCGAGACTAATTTGAACAAAGTGTACCTGACAAAGGTCGCTATGGCAATGAACAAATGAAAATAATACAGTTTATTTTACAAGAGTATTCTGATGTTAGTTTACTTTTATCTTATAGAGATTATTCAAAGACCTGAAAAATGAGAGGAATAGATCTTTACAAAGCTGAGATAAGAAAATAATTACTTAGAGCTGTTTAGGAAGAGCAGTTTTGGTTAAGTACTTTATTAGTACTCTTTCTGGGTTGTAACAAGATGTATGGTTGATAGGAGAGCTGGGCCTATAGTTTTTAAGTGTGGCCTCTTGTGAAAAACAAAATATTGATGTGACCCCAATGGACTCATCTAAATAACTACACATAAAAGATAGGTAGTGACACCACCCATCCACACACATACTCACACATACTCACACACACTCACACAGGCACAAGTCTTGTGGTCTGTTTTGCAACAAACCTCTACCTGAAAAGATAAAATGATTGTATATTTCCTGCCCCATTACAGACCATGTCTCCTGTTTATAATTGTACATACTCCCATTACAAGTATACAGTATGCTCTTTTAAGGTGCCATGGTCAATCTAATGGCTGGCAGCTGTGGTTCTTCTCCATCCATCTCTGTCTTCTGTTTCTCTGCCTATGCCCCTGCATATAGCCCAGGTATTTAGATATACTGCCCATGCCTCCCTTTGTCTTCATCATGTTCCTTCTAAGGTTCCTTTTCTCTTCTGACTGTGCTAGTTGATAGACCTCTCTTCTCACCTGCTCTTTCCAACACCTCTTGATTTGCTGAACCTTGGGGCCCATGTAGTTTTCAGTTTGGATAAGAAACAGCATATTTTGAATCCTACAATTATCCTCTCGATCTCTTTATTTAATTGCATGAGTCACAAGTAAAATGCTATAGAATAAATCCATTGTAGATCAGTTTTTCTTTTATCAATATAGTATCGTGTATATTTGATTTTGATATTATCCCTTTAATATTTACAGCTTTACGTGTAACTATGACCTCACTGGTAAGGTACACACTGTAGACCTACAACAAAATAGTTAACAACATACACCTTTGCATTGTGCCTGTTCTCATGTCTACTTTGTCTGTGTTCCTAAAGCTTCTACAAATGTTAGCTTTCTATGGCCAACATGATATTTTATGATCAGGGTCTTTTATGATTGGGCGCTAGCTGAGTTCATTCATGTACAGTTGTGCAGAGTGGGGGTTTGCTGCCTCCCAATGTCTATTAACCTTTATGGAAAGTGGCGATGCAGCAGGAAATTTAGCATGAGATGGGAAGTTTGACCAACCATTGATGACTATATATTTATGGCAATTTATATTTTCTTCCACTTCTTATTCTGAAGAGTGTTAGACAAAGCTTTTAAGTATGTTTTTAGCAGAATGTCAGACGTTTCCAAGGGGATTTTTACTCTTTTCTAGGTGCAATGTCACACTTTAGGAAAGCACCTATGTATTTTCATAAATGTAAGGTATTCCTAGTTGCTATTACTTAGATCTTGCCATTTAAGGTGCACAATTTCATGCATTTGCCTTTAAGTGTACCTGAAAGAAATTAGTTGCTTCTTGTCACTTTTCTCATTCCTCCTGTGTTACTGGACTGTGGCTGAAAAGTGTTAACTATAACTCCTGTTACCTCTTTGAAAAGATCACTACAAGGTACTTGATGTTTTACTTGCCTGTAAAAACTTGTTAAGAAACATAGATAAAGTTATTTACAGTTTAAATTTTGCTTTAACAGTGACAGGTATAGTTTTTTAAAATGAAATGTATAAAGATAATTATCCGGCAAGTCCGAGAAGAATAACCGTTGTATTAAATTTTCAAGCAGTCCAATAACCCGAAATTGCCATTCAACTCATTTACTTCCGCTTCGTAAAACATACAACAAAAACATCACATGGCCTGTCATAAACCTGCGAACTTGTCGTAAAAATGATAAAACAAAAATGTGTGTCAATGCTTTGTACAGGGGAAAGGTTGAAAACCCCTCCATCCCAGAGGAGATCTTTGCCGAATTGATGGAATATACCACTAGAGTTGTTGAATTAATGGAATATGCCACTAGAGTTGTTGACTTTTAACAATACTTTTCATTGACAAAGGGATGGTGTGGTAGTGGGTGGCTCCATGGGTCCAATTTTGGCAAATATTTTTATCAGCTTTCATGAGGAAGGAAAATATAAAAGAAAACAAACAAAATATGCCAGTTAACTTTTGTTATGTTGATGACACTTTTGCCATCTTTAAAACAGAGTTGGGTTGTGACATGTTTTTCCAAAAACTTGACTAGTTACATCCGACACTCCAATTTACAGTAGAAAAGGAACAAAGTGGTTTGTTATGTTTTCTTGATTGATCTCCAAGATTAGATAACAGGGTCAAACAGTGTTCCAGCCAGCATATACCAAGCATAAATTCTTTCCAGAGAGCAACCATCTTGTGCTTGCTAAGCTAAAATTCTGTGATTCTGCTATAGGCCAGCATTTAGTAGAAAATTCAAAATGCACCAAAATGTAGAAGGATGAAAATAATCGGGTGAATGGCATAGCTACAGTGCCTTCTGTAAAAGCATACTGGAAGCTGTCTACATTAAGACAAGAAAACCAGTACAATGAATAAACTAGAATCTTTCTTTTTCAGAACACATTGATGAACAAATTATAAAGCAAGTGAACAAGATTGAGAAAGAGGTAAGACAGTTTGCTTGATCATTAGATGTTGTTTTATAGTGTTAGTTCTGATTCTACATTTAGCTTTTAATGTTGTATAGTTACTCAAATAAGGGAAGCTTGTTGTGGCAATTATTGAAAAACATGATAAGATGGATGGATCTTACATTAAGAAAAGGTAACAATTCGCCAGTGAAAAGAGATTAGACCCCCAACAGTTTAGAATAAAAGAGAAATAAGAAGATAAAATTGACATGGAAAGAAGAAAACAGAAGACAGATAAAAGATGAGAAATTGGATCATTACATGGTGTTACAATCAGTCACTACTTGTTAGAGCGACGTCGCGGAATGAAAATTGAGATAAACAATGGGAGGGGGTTCAAAAGGCAAAGAATAAGGAGGGTGACCATGAAGAGGACAATGATGGATATGATACCTCACATGCCTGCTTCAGTCTTGTGGAGCAGGTTGGGCTTAGGTTATAATGTTATTTTATAGTTTTTACAAGCTATTGAGATGGACAATTTACATTATTCCAGTAAATTACTGAGGCACAAAATTAACACAAATTTTGAAAAGTAACCTTAATTAAATATCTCTTTTTAAGATGTAATGGAAATATCCATGAGGTTCTATAACTTCCTTAAAGTCAGTAAAGTAGCCAGTTATTGCCCTGTTTGACACTTGAATCTTCTCAATAGCATAGATTTAGCAAAATTTTCTTGGAAAAGTAAGTAGCCTGAGCAGGCAGTACTGATTTTCATTGGGACAGTAGTTTCTATTAAGGCAGTACAATCCATTTATCTTATTTATATGAAGATAAGGTCATGTTACACCACCTTAAAAGACTATAAAAAGCATTTGGTAGCAGAAATTTCCAAGCCATCATTCCAGTATGGAACACCAAGGTGGAAGCAAATCAGAGAACCAGCACAGGACATGCAAAAATTCTACAAAGCATTTGCGATAATGTTAAATTCAGATTAAAAATGTATGAAGAATGCAAATCAGTTATCATTAAAAGAGGACTAAGACCAGGTCATATCATATCACCAAAAAGTGTTCACCTGCTCACTAGAACAAGTATTTTGGGAGATCAACTGGGAAAATCTAGAAATACCAGTAAACAGACAATGTCGTATTCACACATTAGCAGACAACAGTATTCTTTTTGCAGAACATGTCAACTCCCTGGAAGGGATGATAGAAGATCTAGATAAAGAAAGCAGAAGGGTGGAGCTAAAATGAATGTAGGAAGACAAAAGGAATGTTTAACACGTTTTATCAAAAAAAAATTATTACCCTACATATAGTATTTTCGTCACATCTGACCAGGTGCCCTGGCTGATTACTTTCAGCAGCTGTAGTGTATCCAATGTCAAATTTTTGAAGCTACTGACTACAATCTGGCTTTCAAATTGTGTTCTCTCTCTGATGGTTGTGATTCTTCATCTCTTGTCTGCAATTATTTCCACAGGCATTGTTAAGAGAAGATCTCTTTTTGGCCATGTTTGAGAACTTTGCTATGTCTAACTGGACCTGTATTCAACTCTCACCAGTACACATTAAAACTGTCATGAAACACAGAGAAGCAGCAGCTTGTCCCATTACACTTCCTGAATCCTCTTCCATAGTATGACGTCTAATCCTTTATGTCCAATGTTCATTTTGACTGGCTTCAATATAACCACTGTTATTACCCTGAAGTAGCTCTTACTTTGTAGTTCTATTTATACATTACAACAAGAAAATATTTTTAATTGTACCCTAAAATACTGAAACCTGGCCTAATGTTTCCAGTATGAAATGTAAAGTATCATTTGACTTTCCAAACGAATTGTGAAGTTAATGATAAGGTAACCATGATGTATACAATATACATATTTTGAGCTTTGTTTCTCACAATTTGTCCAAATCTTTTTCTTCTAGGTGGCAGATGCATTTTCCTTGATAGGTGATCTTGAAGATGTATCATCATTACAAGATGAATACCTGGCTGAAGATGCCATTTATCAAAAGAAACTTGAGGTAATTTTGCTTATCTAAGTCCTGTTGTATTATAAGCTTTGATATTTCATTTTCAACCAATAAGGCTTTGCAAAGGCTTTATCATCATTGGAAGATTTGTTAATATAGCTTGAATAGCATGTAAGGAAAGATACTTTTTAAGTATAGATGTATAGTTTATGAAAGAAAGCTGTAGTGATGCCTCTTACTCAAAGCAGACATTTACCATACCTCATCGTTGTTGATTGCTATTGTCAATGAATCATTTCTTAACAGGATCTCTCAGCAAGATACTCACATGTAAGACGGACAAGAGGAGATGGCAACTGCTTTTATCGATCATTTGCATTTGGTTGTGCTGAGCTGTTTCTTAGAGAAAAGGATGTGCTTTTAAGGTTAGTTTCTAGATAGAAGGATCGCCATGAAATTTCCTAATACTTTTCCACGTTTTACTATAGCCCTTCATAAATTAGAAGTCACTAATTTTTAGCTTAATGTATGCAGCACACTTTAGCATGCGCAATCAAACATGTAATAAATGAGAGAAAACAATGGGATATAGCAAAAGAATAATGAAGTAGAATGGAATGGACATTGTGACTGGCTGCACAGCTTCAACTAACATTAAGTATCAAGTTGATTGTCATATGGGATGTTCATTGTTTGCTTTCAATTATGCAGGTCAGCAAAATATGCAGTATGTGAAATTTGCGGCAGCAAAATGCAATAACCGTCGATAATACCCTGGGAGTTCCAAGATTTGACGGCAAAATTTCCGCGAACCATTTCTGTCGGGTTTCCATTTTGTGAGCCGTTGATTACCGCAAGCGCGGTTAAAATGAGTGGTGTTATAAAACAATGAATCACCTGCCTGTCTTAGTGGAGTTCTTTTTCATACATCTACATATCTTAAGGTAAAACATAGGAAAACAGAACAGCCGCTCATGAGGTCGACGGTAAAATCGACCGCACGGAAATTTTAAACTTAGAAATAAAGCGAGTAAGACAAATGCACATCTCTATGTGATGTCCCATATGCTAATTCTTATTCAAAACATGCCACTTGAAAAGAATCTCAGTCCAGTTATGTAATTGTCAGTAGTTTCTATTGGAATTCGTTTCTTTAGAGAACGAGGAACAAAAGTAAGGATCATTATTTGACTTAGCAAAACGTTTTTCATATAAAGCTCAAATTTATTTTGCTTATGGACAACATTTTCTCTCGCCATTTTCAGTGGTGAACATCTTATTTGGGCAATCTTGTTAAAAGTTGACATTTCTGGTGAAATCTGTCCCACCCCGATTAAGTAAAAGTTTGTCAACCTCTTTATGGGAAAAAATAAGAAAACCCACCTTTGCTGCTGTATTCTTGCCGTAAAGAGCAAATACGCGGGAAGTAATCTGCTGCCTATATTTAATGCTGATTTCGCTGGCTGAATATGCAAGCATTCTTTGTATATATGTCGTGCACAGTGAGAAAGAACAACTGTTTACAAGTGGTGTAATTAGATTTTCTGTAATTTTACAGTGATATGTTATATTTCAGTGTTTTTTACGCATGTGCATTTCATTTTGGTTTCGTTTTGCTGCTGAAACATCTCATGTCCTTTCTGTGAACATTTTTTACTTGTTGTTTCGAGACATCTTTATTAAACCAACAATGCAATTCATTTTCCTGCTTTTCTTATTTGTTATTTCAGATTTAAAGATATAGCCGATCAATGTAAAAGCCAGCTAATAGAATTGGGTTATCCTGCTTATACAATAGAAGATTTTCACGAAACAGTAAGTTAGGATTAGTTTACCTATTTCGCATGAGTTAAAATGTTGTTTACAAAGATCCCCTTTAGGCTTAGCATTAACATATTATGAAAATTCTGCTTTTGATCCTCATTACATATGCTACAAAGCACCGCGATTGTAGCTTAATTTGTCGCATTTATCTTCTAAATATCTAAATATCATCAATGTTAATTTGAGAGAGGGTTAATTCAATTTATTTGATGAACAATGGTTTCCATATTTGTTGTATGTGGTTCACTAAAAACTGAGAGTTTAACAGTTGAAGACCTGCGTTTACCGCCCAGTGGATCACTTATGACCTGAGGATTAAAGAGGGAAGCAAATTGAACGCTCAGTTCAGCTTGTATTCTTATCTTAATGTTACCACACAGAGGCAATACTGAACACAAAAACGTAACCCTGTTGATATGGATTATCGAGCACATGCTGGTGACCGCTGACACCTTAGAGAAGGAACACAAATGTAACTTCGTGCAAAGGTTTGTGCGTTGCCGCATTATCGTGGGGATGATTCAGGCCCACCCAAGTGCCCATAATGATAAGGAGCAAAAAATGTGGAGAAGAATGATTCACCGCGAGCAAGTTACGTTTAGTATAAAATCAATATATTCACAAGCTGGACCAGACCCGTAAAATGCAAGGCATTCAATCTTTACAGTGTATAAGAACTCAACACAAACCTGGCCGTGGGGTTTTACGTTATTAAAACAATAATACTTATAGGTGGGCTGTCAGCATTCACCTAAAACATTTTTCTCGATTTCGGTGGAGTAACACTCTTCGGCTTCTGCATTTACTGTTATCAATAGCCTTTAAATAATACACTGTAATCTTGTTTATTGTAAGAAATAAGCAGTTGAGCACTGCAGTAAAGAAGAGACAAAGCAACAACAAAAACAACAACAAAAACAAAAGCAGTGCGATCGTCAAGCTATAAATCTTTGAATTACAGCTAATGCTGGAAAACTTTGGGCTGAAACAAAAGGCAAAGAAAAACCTCCTCAGAACAAGAAAGACAATTTCCAGCCCATAACAGTTGATCGTGTTCTTGCAATAATTGTCACTTCATTAAAGAGCAATCCTAGAAAAAGGGTGCATAGCTTTAAATCAGTTTGGGATCATGTCTAAATTAATTCTATTTGTATTCTTACTGTCAATCCCTGGTTTCTAAATTCTCATTTCTCAAACCAGTCTACAATTCTCAAACAATTTCTCATAAGGGTGGAAGTACATTAATTAGAATGAAAAATGGCATCCATCATTCGATTGAAATTAGGTCATCTGCGTCTAATCCTGAGGCAATGCCAATAAATTCCTCATTGATGGCTTTTTTATTACTGTACGTGACAAAAGCTTGCTCTTCCTTTACCGTATTGATACGTCAGTAATTTTTTAAAACATTTGGGTTTTTTCAGCTTAGTTTATACATCATACCGTGAGTTATTCTTGGTATTGTTTCATGCACTTTGTACGGTTAAGAATCTTAGAGAATGTTCGGATACCGTGTATCACGATAAAGAATAATAAGTGAGAGAGCAATTGATAAGCCTCTGTCTTACCCCTTGCTTGTCTCAGTCTTTCGTGTTATCGGTGATCTATGTCTGACTCGTCTTTGTATTTCTGGTATCAATTTTGATAACAACTGATTCATAAATTTGTCTCATATTGAGTGTAGTCTATGGATCCTCAATTAATTTTTAAACGTGATATTTATTTAAGTCAGGTTATTTTTACCTTTACATGCTTTTGGGATCATTTCTTACGAAATTTAATAAGTTATACTTATTCTCCAAAGTTTATAGAAATACTGGAGATGGCTGAAAAGGGAGCAAGCATCGATGAGATGTTAACAGTATGTGTCATCGTTTTCTGTTCTCAAATAGAGACTATAACTGTTTAAAGATAACATAAGTAACATAGTAACATCATTTTTTCGCCGCATGTTGCCAAGATTCTGATCATAAATTGACCACCTTCAAAATTCAGATTCAAACTCAGATGACGTACTGTGGTATTCACTAGGAATTTCTGTCACTTTTCCGTAGGAATTTTAGTACCATTTGATCGGTTTCGTATGTTTTCGGACACCCGAGTTATATAATGGAATATAAAAGCTGTTTACCGCTTACATTTTGAGTGTGGACTATTGTAATTTTGGTCTTGTTCTCTTCTGTCTCAGAACTGTTACAATGCCTCGTAGGTAATCCAGGAACGACCTTGATAAAGGACGTTTGAAAGAGGAATAATATTTTACTATAGCTTCCTATATCATGTCCATATAGACCAACCAGTGATGGATGAGTTGTCTCCAGTGTCTCGCGGTGAGCAATACATCGTGGAAAGGTGTGTTCAATACGTGTGCTAGTGACATGAATAGATAGACAAGACTGAGTTTTCAATTTTGTTATCGCCCTCTGTTATAAGTCGTAGTGTGCGAATTTCCACAATTGTTTTGTGAATCATTTTAGGCATTACGGGATCAAGGTTTCTCGGACTACTTTGTCGTTTATTTACGACTTCTCGTTTCAAACCATTTGCAACGGAATGCCGACTTCTTTTCAGCTTTCATAGAAGGAGACCGAACTATCAAAGATTTCTGTTGCCAGGTAGATTGCATTCCGTCATTGGAAATTTTCTTTCAAGTCAGTATTTTAATTAATTTGATATTGAGTGAATTTTCATCTCAAGAGTACATTATTTTGTGCAAGTTCCTCTGTTCAGACTCATTTCATTGTTCAGTTTCCACCTCTACAACGTGCTATGGCAACAAATGTAGTGCAATCGACATATTCTATAGGCCATATTTGCCAGCAATAGAAGCGTATAAAATATGTCTATAATATATACGTTTCCACAAAAAGGAAATTCAAATCGATGAGCTAGAGAGTTAGAGCCCCATCTAGACTGATATTTTTCATCTCGAAATCGCTTGACGCGGAAAAGAGCTGACATTTTACAAGCTTCACAGCATACAAAAGTGGTTACGACTTCAGGTAGGCAACTAGTCTGATACTGTTCTGTCTAACGTGTTTGACACCAAGTGCTGCCTTTCCTGAAAGTTTAATCGTTTGCCCTTTGTAGGGGCTTGCGTTCGACCTTGTGCTGTGGTTTATCGTGTGAAAAATGTAAAACATTTTGGAGCACTCATCTACATATCATTGGAGTACTCAGGTTGCTGACAATGCCAAATATAAATATTTGCTGGAAAAGGCTCTGTGTTTGCTTCGTCTTTGGTTATGTTTACTTCCCTCTTCTTCAATTATGCTTTACGAATTTATTGTTTGTATTGAAAAACCCTATTTTTATTTGGCCTTGGTATTTATTGCAGTTGTAAAACGAGGTAGAAATAGTTTAAGGCATTGCCGTCCTGTTTGTGTTCTACTAAGACAGGGATGAATAACCTAGCGTACTATTTTGGTAACAATATGTCGTCTTAGGTGCCTTGTATGGAACAGTCGATGTTTACATGTGGGATTGCTTGATCGTGTTTGATTGCTTATATATTAAATGTTTATTGAGTTTTGTTGATTTGATTCCTTCACAGGAAGTCGAGCCAATGGCAAAGGAAAGCGACCACATTCATATTATAGCATTAACGTTGGCCACCGGCGTTACTGTTCGTGTTGAATACATGGACAGAGGAGGCAATGAAACTGTAAATCATCATGACTTTCCAGAGGATGGAACACCAAGGAATATATTTCTATTGTATCGACCGGGACACTATGATTTACTCTATCCTGTACAGACAACAACCGAAAAGTCGAAAAATTAAAGCATATTAGCTTTTGATGATGGATTTATTCTTCCTGTAAATATATTGACTCTTTTAAATAGTGACCGAGAAAGATTATGTCATTTAAATTTCCAATTATTTGGTAGCAGTACGTATTTCAATTTATAATTTACACTGCTCTGCCCAATTTATTTTTACTTTATTCTTTGCTATTGTGGCATCCCCAAATACATTTATTGCCTGAAAGGCGCAAGTGTGTTTGATGTGTGGACAATACGGGCCTTGACATACTTGTCAATTTCGCTTTATTACCCGTCATCGTTTAGCCTCGTTTTCAGAAATGTAGCCGCTCGTGCTAAATCCTTCTATAAGTCTTCAATTGTTAGTATGTGGTATATCCCTAGTTATACACACAAGCCTTTAACCTAGTATTGCGTTTCTTACTTTATCTTATTTGTGAATAGCTTCAATTTGATTTACAACCCATACTTTTTTGTAGGATCTACCTTAAAATTATGCAGGTTGGGTCAGTTTCTAGATATTTCTTGATCGTTTTTCACGATTAAGATACAAAACTCTGTTCATGAGTTACGGCATGATAAAGACATAACTGCATCGGAGAAGGTAGCCAAATGATACAATTGCTGCATCTATTTGTAAGTGGGAAACACTGCTGTCGTCAAACTAACGCTCCATTGTATGTTATGTCAAAATGAACACTGGCCTGTAAAAGGCGTCATTGTCCAATAGACAACGCGGTCGGGCGTGTTTAATTATTAAAATTAGTAAAAAATGCACCTAGAGTAGCTAGTGTCAACTATTAAAACCGCAACGTTTTTGTGAGAAATTGAACACCGTTTTGCTATAATATCCCTCTCCCTGTCAAATTAATCAGCTTAACAGTCTTTTTGTGATACAAAACTTGAAAATCGCCATGAAAATTTGTGAGTTTGCGCTGAAAACATACTTCAACAAGAAAACCAGGACTCTGTAGGCAGAGAGAGTTCTTTTTTTCACTTGGGACTCTTCCAATAACGCTTTGTTTTTTCATTTTCTCTTTGGCTTTTTCTTTTTTGTTTGATTGGCTAGTTTCGATCCATGTTTCTTACAAAAAGCTGTCATACTTTAGCTTCTGACAATTAATACTCTAAAGACAAAATCTTTCAAGTATGTTTTTAGCCCAATGTCGAAAATTTTAAGGCGAAATTAATCAGTCACAAAGTATTCCTATCTGTTCTTCTTTTTCTAGTTTATGTTCCAATATTTTCTTGTGTTTTAGACCTATGTTTTGTGTAATGATAATTTAGACTCTTGGCTGTATTCCTTGTTACAAAAGGAGTGGATGTCTTCTGTGTCATTGCCAGTAAGCACATCAACAATTTTGAGAAGCCTATTAACAGATGTCCAATTAACATTTGGTTTCTTTATAAATGGCGTTTTTATTGTCGTTTTTGGTCTCTGCTCTTTAATTGTGGTTGCATGCTAAGAATTTATTTTATTTTTGAATGTGGTCTTTTTAAAAAATGGCTAACATTGAACACACGCCACACTGCGAAGTATTCGTCTCACGGATTTTTTCTTTCTTGTTATTTCTGATAAATTGTTCGGTTGTTTTGATCTCTTTGCGTTCAAGGGACAGTTACAGTAAATCATCCAGGTGCGAATGAAAGAATACGTCGGTTTCCGAACGAACTTTGCTTCCCCATTTACAGCTCAAAAGAAGTAGCATTTCCTTTTATATCATACAGCGATTTTATAACTTTTAAAGCTTTGAAAAACGACTCATTTCATCAGGCAGCCTGTGTCAGTGCTAACTCGTAAGTGTTTAAGTAAACAACCTAGAATTTAACCGGAAGCAACCATGTATATATATTATGTAATCCTGCCCAGTATAACGAGACAAATTAATACTTTATTGATTTTTTTTGGTGCGAATGAAAGAATACGTGGGTTTCCGAACGAACTTTTCTTCTCCATTTACAGCTCAAAAGAAGTAGCATTTCCTTTTATATCACACGGCGATTTTAGAACTTTTAAAGCTTTGAAAACGATTCATTACGTCAGGCAGCCTGTGCCAGTGCTAACTCGTGAGTGTTTAAGTAAACAACCTAGAATTTAACTGGAAGCAAACATGTATATATATTATATTATGTAATCCTGCCCAATATAACGAGACAAATTAATACTTTATGGATTTCTAAATTTTACCAGTTCAAGCTGCAGCAATAAAAATGTTTGTGCCAAATGTCTGCTATACATGACGGTGTTGCAGGTTAAGCTGAATGCCATTAGAATTGAAACCAGAAGGCCCCATACAAAAAAAGCGTCATAGTGCAGATGCAGACCACTACTCAAATCAATAAAATGACGTTATTTCAAAATCAAGTTATACGGTAAATTTATTAATCATTTCTTGGAAAAATTTAAAGAAATATTTAATGACAATTTTTAGAGATTGAATGCTCTTTAGTGTCTGGTATAACTCCGCCTGGCAGTCTCATAGAGCTGCTTGCCGCTCCCAA
>JANTCA010045135.1:0-18876 GCA_024741275.1 Chironex yamaguchii
GATTTAAGTCATGCGAAGGACCAACTAAATGTTAGCTGGAAAATTTTTAGAGATTGGGCTGTTGGCCTGTTGCTTTTAGTCATCTGAGTTTCCCATTGGCGTTTCATCGTGTCACCATAAAAAATTTATGGCAATGATACATTAAATGTTCATAAAGGAATTACTGATTAAAATATACACTCAATTTAAAGTGCCTTTGTTATGTACAGCGAGTTTGAGACGATCTTTTTCTAGCAGTTTTGTCACCAATATCTGAGCATGCGTTTGGTTCACTGTGAATGCAATATACTTCACTGAAACATCTAAAGTAATTTTCTCGTTTTCTTTGCCTAGTAGCGACAGCAATGATGCTGTTCGTATTTGTAATATTGAGAAAATAGTTTATCAGTTGAGAGATTTCAACCGGAATATGACCAACTAATTGCTTGCTCTTTTCATGATATGGTGACTTAAAAACGCCAATTACTGTACGGTCATATTGGATGGTCTTTTCCCGATTGCCCTTATTGCACAACAGTTCTCCTAACTTAGGGCACAACGTTTCCTTACGTATGATGTCCTCTTATTGGAGCTGTAAATTCCACTTTGTAATTTATATCGAAACGTACTTGTACGCGTTTGACCATTTTATAATCAGTAGGAAGGACGTCTTTTACCAAATCAATCGTAGAGATTATAGATTTACTTTACATTTAAATTGTTCTTTTTTATTATGATGAGGAAGAAATTTTGAAAATTGTTAAGTGGCATGTTTCAGATAATTTTATAAGCCCCCTCCTACACGCCCCCCTTCAAATAAGCCCCCACCCAAATGTATCAAAAATGTATAAGCCCTCAGGGGGGGTAATTCGATACTTGCTGGCGGATTTAGCATAAATCAGCAAAATTTTAATCTCCGCGTAATTTAATCTCAACAACGTACAACATTTATCACATGTGTATTCAAAAGAAGACAGGAACAAGCTAACATAGAAAGACCTAAACAGAACAGAGGAAAAGTATAATAACAAAGTAAGAATAGATAGAGAGGAAAACTGCATTTGAACAATCTTTTTGTTGTACAACAGTTGGAAATGGCCTTGAAAATGTGCGATATTGCGTTAAAAACATACTTTAAAGCTTTTTGCGTCTGACACTCTTCAGATTACGAATCGTCAGAAAGAAAAGTATAGATGTATGGGAAACTCTAGCAACCTTGAGCAACAGTATTTACACAGAAATGAGGAAAGACTAAGGTATAGAAAAACTCGCAAGAGTAAGAATAGATAATTAAAATGAAAAAGGAGAAAGTGTGGATGTAGATAACAATAGAGGTGTAAGTCCGTTATTTAGTTTATAAACAATCATGTACACTCGTATGTAGGTTGCATATGACTTTGACCGACGATGTATTGATCTGTTAAAATCATTATTCGTCTTTTTGTTTAAATTAATGCTAAAAATTTCTCTGCTTGGCGGTTTTTAATGAGTGAGAGCTTTTTCCTTTATTATGCATTACGAAGCACGCGACTCGCCTGCAATACACAATAGTTTTAGTCATAATTATGTACCTTGTTTACAAAAAGGCACGTGGTGATGATGCCTTTGTTGATTGTATTTGCCGTTTTCTTTCTTTTGTAAAGACTGCGTAATGAGTCCAATCACACTGCTATAATCACATTGCTATAAAACAAAGCCAGCTGTCAGAGATTCATGACAATAGAACGTAACGGAATTATTTTGTCGTAGCCAAAAATACATAAGTTATGCATCAATGTTCAAAGTGCTCATTGAGTGATTGATATGTTGTTCAAATTCATATCCTTAAATGAATAATTCTGTTGAGGTGAAATTAATCTGCGTTCTGATTGTTTATCTGCATAGTTCAACTGAATTTGAATTGGAGCCCCTGTAAAATAACCCTGGGCGCTATTGTATAACCAATGCCGCTTAGTTAAGTAATAAGCTATCAAAAATTTCAATAGGGATTGCAAATTTCCAGACGGATCGTTTTCGTGTCCAAATTACTTTTTTCATTTGATACGATTTATGCTTTTTACATGGTTGACATAAAATTCTCTGTTGAGAAAAAGATTGTCCAAAAAAGTGACAATATTCAATACGAATGTGGCCTGCTTTTAAGGAAGGAAAGCCTTCGAGGTATATAGACTGTTTTTGCAGTGTTTTATTTCACCCTCTTACCAAGAGCAGCGCTTTCTATCATTATTTCCATTTTCATTGCATCATAATATACTTTCTAACTTTTTACTACATATGAAGCAAGAAATGTTAACATCCTCATCACATTATGTATTTATTGCAGAAGATGTCAGTATACACAGATGTCAAAAACCGGATCGAATGTATCAAGACAAAAAAAACCAACAAGAAGCATTCAAAATTACCAAACCTGACTCCTACCCTAGAAATTTAGGGGGCCACTACTAATTTGATTCAATAGTAAGATTTCCTTGACGAAATATCCTTTTGAATCATAAGAAAAGGGCAGTATCTTGACACAGACTGTTGTTGGTATTATTCTTTACAGTCGAAAACTTTTTATAATGCACAAATCGATGATATTATGATTCATATGAAAAATTATCATATTCAAGAGATGACCTTTTTTCTAGTTAGCACAAACCAAGTATGGGACTAGGTAAACTTTTCAGTCAAACTGTTATTTTCAGAAATGATATCCGCAAAAATATACTATAAACTGCCCCATTTGGCAATCAATTAACCAATAAGCAAATCAGCCAATCAATCAATTAATCGGTTAATGATAACCGGTGTTTTCTCATATATTCAACATCATTCGCGTCATATATACTGTGACTGGAGTTAGTGACAAAATATTTAGTACTCACAAGCATGGATATCGTCTTGAACCTCTACATCATGCCTAGGAGTCTGTCACTAGATAAGATGGCACCCACACTAAACTCTCTTACAAATACAACAAATTTGAAACGGGCTTGGTAAAACTTTACCGGAGTAACATAGTAACTCTGCATACCACCTGGATGCTAACTTCGGTAATCAGGACATCTTTATATGAAAGTCTGTGAAAAGTCAAATATCTCCATTTTATAACTAACAAACTAAACAGGTAATTGAAAGTAACTTCTTCAATACCAAGTCATCGTTAGACATGTTTCCCGAGTTTCCCTAGTTATTTAATCATGTGTTAACAAATCGAGAGCACCGTTAGAGCACCAGGTTCTTATGGACAAAAGCGACCTGCTTAAGACTTGTCAGTCAAAGCCACCTTTAACGAAATATAGAACAAACTTGGACACATAGGTATAAAATTTTGAACTGCAAACATATATTCATTCGCTTCTTTCATTTTAGCAGCTGATACGAAACCAGTCTGCCAACATCTTGTTGTTATACGTCTACTCTCGGTGTCAAGAGATGTCGCTCGAGGTAAAACTATCTTTACGTTAACAATTAGCTCTCTTTAAAATGCTATACAGTGGAAAGAAAAGTTTAATTGCCATATTTTAAAGAAACGTACCTTTGGAACTCTTTTGAACCTGTGTTTACAATCTTTACCGAGTCATAAATCGAAGAATGACGACACTACAAGCTATGTTTTGTAAAATTCTCTTTAAATCAAAGAGCAGGTGCTTCGAGAGATATTTTAAAGATAATTAATTCAATATTAAACTTTAACAATAAGTGTGAGATTAAAAGCATTTGAGTATCCCAGTGGACAATTTCTAGGTGTTGAACTTTCATTTGTTAGTCAACTAATACATACGAAGAGAGGGGCAAGCTGGCCAAAAGCCGTTTCCTTTGCATTGTTTATGAAGTCCTAATATTCGAAAGCGGTTTTCTTAACTACACACATTGAATACAAACTGCTCTGCAATAACAGCATTACATGGATCATCGGACTTACAACTTACTTGTGATTTAATGGTTTTTTAAAGAGTGATTCATTTAAACTGGATCAAGGCAACTTATGTTACTGCTAACGTTGTCTACATAGGAACTGTAGAGAATGGATTTCCTAACCAGATGCCCTGCAATAGAAGGCCTCAGCTAGGAGAATTTCCGTCTTTTCCTCCGCGAAAAATTCTTGGAATAATCTACTCATCAGTCACACTCTGAGACTAAAGAAAAGCTCAAACAACATGAACCAAAAAACGAATTCTCTTCCCCGCTCAAAAAATTAACATTTTTATCAAACGATATATTAAAATAATAAATAACAAACTTCTTTAAGTCAATCAACACTTTCATAGGTTGTTTCTTTTCTAAATTAGCTGTGTACTTAATGTTTTTTGTTATTCTATCCATAATAATCAAAAATAAAGTTTGATAACAGTAATGCTCAAATAAATATCATATAACTTATCCATCTCAGCTGCGTTCTTGTTGAGTTATGGTTTAGTGATATTCAAAAGCGGCTCAGGACGAAGTCGTAACAAGATAAATTTCTAAGTAAAAAAATACATTTTCTCGTTAACCACCTTTTTCCCGGATAGCTTAAAAATTTAAAAATCTTTACTTTGGTTGCTTACGTGTTGTTAACATTTCATTGCAACGATCGAGAAAATGGACGGTGATCGGTAAAAATGGTTGAAATCATAAAAGGCTAGTAAGAGTAGTTGTAAATTTCGGAGAAAACCAGTTGACATTGCACACTGTACCGGTAAAAATCTGTGTGAGTTTCAAGATTGATCAAAATCACTAGTAAAAAGATTGCCTTTTCGAGCCCTGTGTTTTGTTATTAAATGCAAACTGTCTTTACTGCAGTTTGCTGTAATTTTCAATCAAAACATTCAACTTTCATCCCCAATTTTCGAGCAATATCGCGGAGCATAATTTTTGTGAAAGATAACCATTGATCCTTATGGTTTGTCTCCAATGACGTCATAATACCTACCTTCCTTTTCAACCTTAGTCCTCCTATCGTGCAACTTCGATACTAACAAATTAGAAACATAAATTACAGAGAGGATATCAATTCACTTTAAGCTTTCCTGGTAAATCAAATTAATATTCATGTACAAATAACTATTTACCAATGATCGCTTGTGAAAAACTCAAAATTACTCTAACGTCTTTTTATCAAGTTTGTTGTCATGTGAACCATATACGAAGTAATGTCTTTAAAATCTATCATTAAATCAATATTTAAATACAAAGCTCCCATCATTGGTAACACAAGTGGGCTACGTACACTATATTCTCCTGGCTTTACACAGACCTTTCAGGAAAGCAACGGAAAAGTAGTTATACCCTGTTCCGAGATTTATCGTAGAAGTAATTACACATACCTTTAAAATTTCTACCTTTCTTGACTGCTTCTAGCTCAAGTCTCGAGTATTGCCTTTCCTTTTGAATTGACTAAACGTAAGAAATGTAAGGTGGTTGTATGATACTAGAAAACGAAGGAAAGCGCATTACTTTATTATGAGCGGAATGTCTTTTTGATTTGTCTTTTCTTTCAGGAAGCATGGTTTTTACTTGTGCTTCATAACAAGAATCCACGTGGTGATCACAGGAACATTAATATGCATGTTGTTATGGTTACCAAGGCGTTAATAGACCGGTATACATGCGAAGTTTGTTGGGCAGATTTATTAAAAAAGAGATTAATTTCTCAGGTGTAGACTGTATTCTATGTCTCTACGATTGTAAATGAGCAAATTGATAATATGTGGTTTAGAGTGATACTTGTTATAACATGTATAAGATAATAGCAGATCTTTCCATAATAATTTCAACGTTTTAAAAAGTGAGTCAAAAGTTTAACTATAAGCAAAGTAAGTATGTATATTATGTATATAACTGGCAGTTTGCTAAGATAAAAATTCGTAAGAAACGCTCAAACACTATGAACCAAAAAACGAATTCTCTTCCCCGCTCAAAAAATTAACATTTTTATCAAACGATATATTAAAATAATAAATAACAAACTTCTTTAAGTCAATCAACACTTTCATAGGTTGTTTCTTTTCTAAATTAGCTGTGTACTTAATGTTTTTTGTTATTCTATCCATAATAATCAAAAATAAAGTTTGATAACAGTAATGCTCAAATAAAATCCATATAACTTATCCATCTCAGCTGCGTTCTTGTTGAGATATGGTTTAGTGATATTCAAAAGCGGCTCAGGACGAAGTCGTAACAAGGTACGTTTCGAATTTAAGAAACGGACAGTTAAAAAGAACGACCTATGTATCCGACCTATGTATCCTGCCGTGGGTTGAATAGCCTTGTCAAACGGTACTAAATGGAAGGAAAATTTTCACAGAAATATATGATTGATCTCGGGTGCCTTTTCCGTTTCAAAATCAAAGACATCTATCCATGTCCTTTTTTCAGAATCACTTTTACTTGAAATGATGCATCAAGGCTATTTGCACTGAGATCGGCTATGGTTTTTACGGCATCGGTGATAAATATTCCAATTTGTTTACAAGTCTGATAGAAATCGGTAACTAAGAATCTCGCAACCATAAATTCCTTTTATAGTGAGTGATAATTAGACAGTTTGTGTCACGTGGATCGCAAAACAAAAGAGCTTCCCTGCATATTGCAGTAGAATATGTTTTTACTTTCCCTGGTTCTCTCACGGCATTGTTGACAACAAAACTAGTGTTTCCAATACTTCTTTTATCGGCTGAACATACTTCACAGACAGTTCCTCTGCTTTGACATACGTAAGAGAACGGGCCGTTTTGTATAATTAGACACTTAGAAAGGCAAACTTATCGTAAATCTAATTTTGATATAAGATACACCTTGCAGACACGAGATTATCCATGGCTATACAGATTATTTACTTTAATTTACATCAAGTAAAATTTTGGATATATCCTAGCTTGAACGTTTTTTGTCAAAAATATTAATTTGCCGAAAATCTCTTTATCTACCACTTTGGTAATCCCTTGTAAATGTTACTTACAGCTATATACCACTTGTTTCCTTCGTTATGTTGCTATGCTACGTATAGTTTCAAAATACTTCATTATCTTATATTTTCATAGTTAGTTTACCATAATTTTTTTCTCTGAATACGTCAAAAATGTTTGGCGAATTGTTACAAAAATTCCTTGATAAGTTCAAGCCAAGTCCCTTTTTCTGAGAATTGTCAGCCTGGTTGTTATATTCATTAGACTACGCTTTCCATTTGGCATATCAATTGCAACTATTTTGATTAAAACTATTTTAACTTTATATTTCGTTTTATTTATATTGTTGTGTCGCGCATCAAATATGCAGTTTCTAAATTTCTGTAATTCATTTGCCTGCAAAGTTTATTACAGAAACATTCAAGGTATTTTGCTACTGTTTAAAAGTACTCCGTTATCCTAGTCCTTCTGACTGCATTGTAATCATTGTGCTTCGCATCTCACAGATATGAAACTTAAAACGAGTTTCTCTTTAAGTGACTATTTCAAATATAAACCTGCCTGGTGATTCTTCCAGCATTTCTGCTCAAGTTTTCTCTTCTGTTTTAAAATCTTTTTCCTTTTGTAGAATCTACCTCTACCAGAGTTAAAATCAGTGCAAAGGAAAACCCATTGTTTGTGTTTTAGTTTCTCCTTTTCGTTATTTAGCTGTGAAGTCAATATGAAACAGAGAGCCAATACTGCAGCATCGTTTTAAGTACTGCTTAAATTGAAACCTGTTTTATGATTCAGGGTCTGCTTTACTTCATAAATTATGCAAATTAAATGCTCAAAGTTAAACGGCCAAGACCTCAGACAGCATCGCAGAAAACTGTTGAGTACAAATACAAATGTCGCTTCTCTGATGTTTATAACTCTATTGACATTATAGGAGATGAAAAGTTCGAGATAGTCTAACATAAATTTTGCAAGCTTGCTCATCACTAGTGCAAATGGAGATAATTTCTATGGTAATCAAGAGATATGATTGCAGATAAAAACTTGGTTATGCTAACGCATAAGATACAGATCAAAGAAGGGTATATTCTACTTACTGTTGTTTTTTAGACAAAACGAAGAAATTCATCTAGAATTTCATGATAAGATAACAAATTTCATGACATGGGATAGTAAGCAATGGTGTAACATCACTAGTACTTAGGAATAAAACTTTGTCATTTCCAGCAGATGTTATTGAAAGCCATTTTGGTAACAGCTGCTTTGACTCATTGAGTCAGTTAGTATCAGCTTAATTCAAAAGTAAGTGAAAAGGTCCGGAATTTCACCGCTGAATATCCACTCCATTTTTCACAGTTATTGGTGTAGGGTTTCTAAAACGAAAGGTAGGTGCTTTTATATTTTGCTTGCAATCATTAACAGTGGGAAGAAAATCAGATACGTCGACCTAACTAATGAATTTAAGTCCTGCTATTGGCAATATACAGATATCCCTAATAATAGATATAACTTTTAAGGCAAGTAACTAAGATTTTATTAATACTTTGCAGCAAGAGCTGGGAAAAGATACAAAGTCTGAGGAATACATTACCTAAACCAAAAGCAATGCCCATGAAATAATGGTAAGCTGTTACCAGGAGACAGCAAAGACTGATTAGCATTTAAAATATTTTCATAAAATCTATTTGAGTCGAAGAACTACCAGAAATTGTTTATACATACTTGAGAAAGAAGCACAGCTTCAACCGTTCTATAAAAATTGCATAAACGTATGTTTATCTTGGAAACTGCTGCATTAATAAGGTTATTTTTAAATTCATCATGGTATAGGAACGCTAAACAATAATAATTTTAATTACAGGAATTCACTTTAAAGATATTTGTACACAGATTGTCTTACTTATTCAGAAACCAAAGGAAATAAATTGTTTGTGACGCAGAGCAATTTGATGCAAAGTTTAGTACTGCCGTTAGATAGCATGAGTTACAAGTATTAATTTTACCTTAAGAAGTCTTTAGTCCTTCGAATTACTCTGGTTGCTAAATCAATATAACAAGTTCTGAACAATATTGTGTAAATTTTTATTGTTAACTATCGTTGTTGGAGCCAAATGTTGTTCTGGCAAAGCTATGATCGTTTATTTGAACAACCTAAGAAAGACATGACAAAGGAAAGTTAACATGAAACAGACAAATGCACAAATAACAAACTCCAAAACAGAAAAATCTAAAATAGAAAAAGCAAAAGAAGAGCAAGGCAAAGAAAAAAATTTACCAAACGAAATGAGAAGAAATCGTTTCTATACATTGGCGTACGCAAGTATTTGATTAATTGTAGCGTAGCAGTTGACCAATGCAACATTTTAAAATTTAAGTGTTTTAAGCCTTCTTTCAATTGCAGTTTGGCAGAAAAAATGAAAGCATAACTATTGATAACGCCCAGGAGCAAAGTGTACATGGGATTTGTTACAATTTTTGCATTGAAATAGTTCTTTTCAACTGTTGTCTCGTAATTGTCTCTTCGATTAACAAGATTTTGGATTTAACAGTAACATACGAGAAAAATTCCTGTCTATAGCCTCATTTACATCACTAAACATCGCTCAAACAATTTCTGATATAAAAAAGATATTCTTAAAACAAATACTGTTGACAGTTGCTTCGACTAATTCAGTTTTTGTGTGGTATTTGCGCTTGCCTTTGCTTGTAAAAATTAGAAGATTTTTATTATTCAATGCACACTAAATTCTTTGTCTTGCTGAGAAAGAAGAAGCATATAACTTACGATTGCTTAGACCAGATCAGTACCCCAAAAAGGTGGCTATTAAGCAATATTAATATGGTACATACTTAGGTTAGTTAGTGATCAAATGTTTTTACTTCAGTTTGACGCCAGAGTTCTTTTTTAATGCTATCTAAACATCATAAATACTTACAGGAACATTTGTCTGATTTCTAGTTGTAAAAATGTTGATAGAAAAGAGATTTACTTGCCATATAAATTATGTGAAAATATTGGTTACCAAAATAGGCAAATTAACTTTTATTAAGAGTTTTAAGCAAAAAAGTCCATGTCTGACTACTTATGTTTATTGTTCTAAATGAGTTCTTGTCTATAACATGCCTAAGATATTTTCACTAGTGTTCTTGTGCAACTTGACCATAAAAAATAAGGATAAATTCTTTGTCAAGAATTAGAATGACTTAACAGAATCAACTCTTCACAGTTTCAGTATTACTCTCTTACATATGTTGACTCATATATATGACTTACATATGTTTCTCACATTGACACTAATCTTACAAAACTAGATCCCTTGTTTAGCAATCGCGGGGGATTAATCATCAGCATTCCACTGCCAAATACAAGGAAAGGAAGTTGATAAATATACATAACACTTTGGAATTGCATATTTTGCCTTAGATAGGATGTTCCACACAGATGTTCAAACAAACATGACAAACGATTTGCCTTAGATAGGATGTTCCACACAGACATGACAAACGATCAAAGATGATAAGTCCTTTTGTCTTTAAAAGCAAAAGAACAAATTTTCAAATATGGCACCATCATCAGTATTTGTTAGCAGACAATAATAGGTCAAAACAACCTGCTTGTAAAAGTTAAAGAGTTTTTATTCGTTTGCAGATATTAAAATTTGTTTTTTACCATTTAACCAACCAACGAAGAAAAGACACACTACTCTATCGCTATAGGATGCTGGCGAGCACCCTTGCTAACATTTTACTGCAAGGACGTTTGGCGACAAACATGTTTAAAACGTAAGTTAACAGGAAGCTCGTGAACTAACAAAGAAATCTGTATACCGGATCTTATTTAAATGTCTGCATGAAGACAGAGACATAATCTTGAACCTACGCTGAGCAATAATATATCAAAGTTGCTTGACTAACCAACAAAGGGTATGATTGACGATCTATAAATTATGAAGCATATGATGTTGAATTAGCAAGGAATAATCATGGATGATAATGGTGTATGCAGCATGTGAATTTGTTGTGGTCACATTTCAACTAAATTGAAATCTTTTTATCACACTAGCATATCCGTTGGTATCAGTTGTTCAAAGAAGCACGCAACTGGAGGGAGTTTGTGAAGAACGTTCTCTCCTATGATTGAAGAGTCACCAATCTTCAAAGCACAGTCTTCGTTCTGTTGATCTCATCCTTTCTCTAGAAGCAGCAACCTGGTGTAAAAGTGCTTCATATTACAACATAAGGGTACAGACGTTCAACTTAACAAAGTTTACGCAAAACTGCCAACGACAGTTGAGAGGATAAACGTCTCAGCGAAAGGTATGTCCTCAAGTAGTTGTTTCTTTTTAAACATACTTTTGTGCCCCATGTCATAATTTAGAATATTCTATGTAGTTGAATTTCATATCAGAGCATAAGGACTCAACCTGTGTCACTGAAAGTTATATTTTGATATCCTAAGGGTCATTTTGACCCTGACATGTTCCGCAACAGAACCTTTCGTGCGCCTTCTCGTCATAAGTCATATTTTGTCGTTTTGTGCCAATGAGATGAAAAATGGTAGGTCACAATCAATACAAGACGATAGTCTCACTCGCTTTTTGAAACTCTTTATCAACTAGAGCTAAATAGAACGTGCCATTTGGTTGTCAATCTGTCATTGCAACTGAACAATCAAAATATTTCTAGATATATACCAATGTGGTCCCAAAACCCTAGCTATAACTGAAAATCAACTGCCGATAGCATATTTAAAATATGATTGTTATATTCAAAAACATGATGTATACGTTGATCTCGTAAAATGACGTGTCTGCAACGTATCTCACATCCTTGTGCGTATTTCATGTTGTAACCTTGTGATTTCTAGGAAACGTAACAAGAGATCAAGTGTTGTGCAAGGTCATGTGATCTTCAAAAGCTCGACTATTGGCTGAACAAGGAATAAGAAGTGTCCTTTATTTCAACTGCATGAATACCGGATATATTTTAAACATCTGTCTTTAAAATCGCCTTGAAAATTTGAGGCATTGCGCTAAAAACATACTTAAAAGCTTTTTTCGTCTGACACTCCTCAGAGTATCAATCGTCAGAAAGAAAAGTATATGTATATAGCTAGCTTTTTTATACGAAACATGCATCGAAACTAGTCAATCAGAAAAAAGAAAGGAAATAAGGAAGGAGGAAATGAAGAAACAAAGCATTATTCGAAGAGGTCAATTGAAAAAACGAACCCTTGTTGCCTTCAGAGTACTGATTTTCTTGTTTTAATGTAAACAGACTCCAATACACTTAGATGAAAGGACGATCTAGCTGAGCCAATTATCCGAAAATTCTCGTCCTTATACATTTTGGCGCATTGTGAATTTTCTAGTAAATGTTGGTGTAAGGCAGAATCGTATATTTTAGCAGTCATTTGCAAGCGCGAGATGGCTGTTCTTTAGGAGGAATTGATGCTTGGCGTACAGTGGCTGGAACATGTTGAAAGCCGACAAAAATGTTTGCTAAAGTTGGACCCATGGGGCTACCCATTGCCACACCGTCCCTTTGTCGATACACTGTATTGTTAAAACTGAATTCAACACCTCTAGTGGCATATTCCATTAACTCAACAAATATCTCATCTTGGATGGCCTGTTCAACTTTTCCCCTGTACAAGGCATATATGTTTATCTTTTATCTCGTTATCCGAATTATAGTACTATCCGTATTTTTAAATAAATGACTTAAGCATACACTCTAAAGCAAAGGAAAGTACAACTTGATGCAACATAATGTTCACGCCCCATGTCCTTTAAACAGTAACGCATTGTACTGGACTTGCAGAAGAGTATGGAATAAGCAAACTGTTTGGGACAGAGTAGCATGGCCTAGACTAATAAAGTGCCCTATACACATTTTCAACATATTAAGTTGAGGAAGGGACGTGGTTGTGAAGTTTTGTAGGAAGCTACTGGCCAAAACTTACCATGAAATATTGTACTAGTGTTCAACTGAAAGTAACATAGCAAAGCATAATGCTACTCGCTGATTTTTTTTGTCTGTTTAAGTGAGTGAAAAACATTGTTGAGATCTGAAAATATGTAAGCAGCATTCTGTTGGTGCTTCATTTGTATACCTTGTGCTATTATAAGTCAAAATCTAGAGTAGTCATATTCCACGCAATAGGAATTGCTTTTACACTTTTTTGCTCCATGAACTCACCTAACAAATTTTACTCTTTGAATGGGAGGAAATGGCAAGCTTATTTAGTAAGTAGGGATTGCTATAAAAAAGTAGTAAGGACAGTGGTTCCAGTCTGAAAGGCGAACAATATAAAAATAATCCTTATGCCTCAGGTAGTACTGGGTAGACAGGCCTCTTTCAAAAACAGTAGCAAATACCCAAAGATTTTAACAGAATTCGGGTTTCATGTGAGGATTAAAGGGGATTGGAAAGGTTATCATATAGCAGTAATATAAATTTCTTAACTCTATGGATTAACCAGACTTGATTATGTTACTAAGCACAGTTTCAAATCTAAATTAGAAGCATTCGAAGGGTGCTAGAGTCCGCAAAGCCAATGGGTCAGGCTGGATTTCCAAACATAAGGAAATGGTGGATAGTTTATGACTCTTGTTGATAGCTACATAATTAGCAATTAAAATTACTCCTCTTAAACCATGTTACAATTCCGTTTGCTGCACTCATGCTCTCGCATCTTAAAATGTGGCATGTGGTAACATTAAAGCTATAATGACTAGGGGCTAATAATAACCATTACATAGACAAAAATATTTAGAAGTGTGTGTAGTAATAGTGTATTGTACTTCTTATAGCCCTAATGTTCAGAGAGACGCTACGTGGAACTTGGTTAGGCGTAGAAATAATTAAACTCGCGTATTTCGCACGGCAGCACCAAGGGTACTCGGGTGGTTTAGCTTTAGGGAAATTAGTTCTGCTCAATTCCTTTACACCACTTCTACAAGTTTGACTGCTTTTTTGTGGGAATATAGCAGGCCGTCTTTTGAAATTGTGGGGTCCTCTCGTGACCCCCACCTCCAACTCTCCTCATGGATAAGCCTCATACGAATTCACTCGTAAACGAATGTACTAGTGATCTGACACAGCAACAGTACCAATGATTTGCAAAACGATCAACACTTCTATTGAGAAGAAACTAAAACGATCGCATGGTTGTTCATATTGCCCCATGTTAAACCATTGGAACAGAAAACTTGGCGCAATTCAAAAATGATTAATTTGCCCTACTAGGGCGCTATTGTATAAACGTGGTTGGAATAGAAGTTTGCACCTGACCATATGCTTGTGATAGAACAAAATGGGGATATTTTAAATTTAGGAGGAACAGAAAATGAAAACAAGTCTGTAATCATTACATAGATCAACCACGTCAGCTTAAGCCTAACCAGGTGCTCGTATTTGTGTGGTTTGTGGAGACTTTGAACTTAAAACCTAATGAGAGGAAAGCGTTGTCAGAATAAAAAGCAAGCTGGTCTAACGTAAGGTTTTATTTCACAACGTTTAAATGCTGTTAGTAGACTGTTGTTAAGGTGTGTCTGTTTCCAAAAGCCAGGGCAAAAACCCACTCATTTGGTTCAGAGTTTATGGCAAAGAAAAGGTAACTTTGACATTGTTCTGTTTTAGTATATTTAGTGTTACAGTACAAACAGAAAGATGTCCTTTATTTGCAGTAAAAAGATGTAGTGTATATCTATGTCACTGTTGCTGTAATAATTGCAGTAGTTTGAGAATTGAGATATTCTGCAGGAGGAGATTCGGTCATGTAGATCGAGAAAACAGTTTTTGCTGTGAAAATGTATATCGCAACAGTAAATGCTGACCTACTAAGTGTTTTTATCATAATCCACTTATGCTTATATATAAGACTACATATACCGACTAATGGCATACCGTAAAAATAACAGAGGTTATGTTTTACCTTTGGAAAATTGAAACTTAGTCGGAAACCCTAACCACAGAATAATAATACATGCGCAAGTACCATTGAGAACCTTAGGTTGGCAAGAAATATTTTGAGTCCATACTAGCACACAGAAAACATTACAGCGAGTTAAACATACTCGTTTACAAACAGAGGAGGGAAGAAAATATAACAAATGGTATTAATGTGACGTGTCCTAAGCAGATATATTTTAACTACATAAAACCCACAATGACAGTTTGTTAATAGAAATAGAATATCTTTAATAATGAGTGGCAAGAAAAGTCAAATGAACTTCTGCAAGGGCAAAATTTAAACTATCTTGCAGGAGAGTGTTGCTTCGCAGAAGCTGAAATCATCTTTCTGCCCATAGTGTCTGTGAAAACTGTTAATGAAAGGTCCTTCAAAAATGAAGTAGATACACATTCGTTTGCATGTATTTTTTCATTAATTATAGAAACAATCCAGTGTTGCAACGGGTATCTTTTGCTGCTGTCCTCGCCTTTCTGGATCACATCAATTCATTAACAAAACGTACTGACCAATATCCATAGTACCTCTAAAAAGCCGTGAAATAATGAAGAGAGTGTTATCTTCGTTTGTCCATAACTCTCCACGATCTGATTTGTTACGACGATTCCCTCGTCAACCGAGCCTCAGCGTGAAAACGAGTACGAAAAAGTTTTATTGTTCTAACCACAGAGATAAATACATATTTATAACAGCTCCCTTGTTCTAACAATAGATCTCTGTTTGAAAGCATGCTGACGTATGTGGTAGGTCTGTATTTATTTATTTATATTGACCCCAGCAAAGCCGTACTGCTGTAAAGGTTCATGTTGATTAACCAGACAAAAATTTCATTTTCTTAATAAGTTTGTTCTTTTGTGCGTAAAGGATATCTCAGCTAAAATCTCATATCTTATTATTTTGATGGCCATTGCTCCCAACTAAAATTGCTGAAGCACTAAAAAGAAGCTTGCTATGTTTGTCAACAGGCAACGATGTGAAAATTACGGTACTATTCTGACCAGTGAGAGATTTTAACTTTAGCAGTTTTTCGAGGCTTAGTTTCTTCACTGGAAAAATATAGAAACTTCTCTTTTTATCACATCTTTTGTTGCTGGTTTAATTTGGGAAGACTTTTTAAAAAGAATCATTGGATGTTGTCACTTACATCGCCCAGGTACAGGCTTTCGTAGACTGAAACCATTCAATACTAAAATGTTGATCTGTTGAATTTAAACCCATGCAAGTTGAATGATGCAACCGTTTTTTAAGTTCTGCTTACGTATTACGATAACTCTAGATACCCCTCACTGCCATTACGGTGCATTTGAGTTGTTTCCGGTCATAACTGATTAATAATAATTGAGCCGATTCCATACCCCTTCTGGCATAGATACCAAAATATTGTTTTCTCATCAGAATATGAATCGAATAAACAGTCATATCTGTCAAAGTGAAATAACTATTAAGCGAAATGATAATGACATCAGTTTTAAAATCGTTCAAGGCGAAGAAAAATACCGACTCTGGGTACACCAAGCAAAATTTGATCACATGGCTTGGTTGGATGTTATGAAAATCATCCATTTATCCAAGGCAGACAAATACAAAGCCAACGGCGAAAGACAAATTCTTCAAATGGTTATTAGACCTTTGAAACCCGACGGTACTTCTGAGGCCAAAAAGTATTTTTTAATTGTAGTAGCAACTCTATGAATTATCAAAATAATAAAACTGCCAAGTTTAAAATCCCAACAAGAAGGCAAAATAGTACCAGCACATCAGAACAAACAATACATGTAAAAATGTGAGCAGCAATAGCATCACACTTCCACACTCCTGTGGTGAATAATTGTAGTCAAGCAACACGTGGATGAATTTTCAGAGCTTGTTATGTGGTAATGCTTGAAGTTACAGTCAGAAAACAAAGCATTGAACGAGTCGAAGTGTTAGAGGAGCAAGGATGTAGACCATTTATAGAGGATGCAAACAAAGAGCTACGAGAAGGACGAAATCCTACTCTTTGCTATGTCCCTAGCAGGAGGGTGTTGTTTAACAACATACTGAGTCATATTGCAGACAACGGGAGAATAAGGGCATAAAGACTTTGTTTACACTGACCGTGAAAAGGAAGAAGTCAGCAAAGTGAAAAAGCAAGGAATAATTTGCGTTAATGGGACAGTGGTTGCAGGATACACGTAAAATTAAGGTATGTTCAGGTTTCCTAAACGTCGATAAATGAAGTTGAGTGTGCAGAGAATGAGTGATACGTGCACGTGACTACATGTGAGCCAACATTAATTTTCACAAACCTAAATTGTAGCCAGGTAATTTGCAGAATAAGTACTGTTTGTGGATGATCAAACGTGCGAGCTGTGACCAAAAACCCCGACCAGCAAAAGGCTCTTAATTGCAATACAATTCGACTGATTTTATGATCACTGTCGCTTGCGAGTTTATGATTAATTACTGCTAGCGAGATATCGGCAATCAAAGAAAGATACAAATGTTCGAGATTACGCTTATAACAGTTTCTTTATAACAACAAACAAACAACAGCCTCTTTTCCCAGAAAGTGGTGTGATAATGCCTTTCCACACCCCCACACCCCTTCATTAGCGCTCTCAATGCACCCAAAAAAGTCACGTAAAGCTTATGGAGACTGAGGACTAGGGTTACACGTCTCTCTTCTCATGCACCGAATCTAATTGCTGAATTAAGCACATGAGAAGTGCGACCTTTAACTTGATTAAGTTCAGCAGATTGAATTAGATGCAGCAGAATGCATTTGGAGCGACAGATCTTGTCACACTATGCGACCCTGGAGCGACGTCATGTTAAATGCCGCTCCTCTCAAGCGCCACCGAATTCAATGCATAAATTACCAATACATTTTAATTAATTTTGTTCTCAAACAAAATCTGTTGTTGTGCATCGCTATTTAGGTTTCAGATTAGGAGCGACGTATAACTCAAGAGTCGCTCAACTGTCGCTCTTCAGTTGCCCCTTATTGTTTTAGGTTCGGTGCATGAGAAGAGCGATGTTTAACGTAGGCATGACAATTTCTCTTATTCCAGGAGCAAGGAATCAAGAGGTGTGATTAAATCAAAAACCACAGTCGTACTACCCCAGATTGCTTTTCTATCCGAAAGCCTAAAAAGGAGCCCTCATTACACAATATGGCTAGTATTCTGGTATATTTTATCCTACGTAATCCACAATGAAATGGCATAGTAATCCCGTAAAAATGTGCTTGTCAACCTTAATTAATAAATCAGGTGCATCATAACGTCTGGCATTCGTTTTCACTTTGCACAAATACAAATCTTGAATACAGAGGGGTGAAAGGTAACAATTTGGCCTCTTAAAACAAGACAGCTATTCTATGTTTCGAGAACGAGGTCCTGGACAACCCGCTGTACTAACTACCTTAGTTAATATCTAAAATACATAACATTAGTGGGACTTCTGTTGCATGGTGCTAAATATTTTCTCCTGAACATTTAAGTGTCAACTGAATTTTGCTGCAAATATTGTACAAGCTATACTTGTAACAACAATACGTGTTTAAGACAGTATTCGGCTAATGTGATATTATTGGGGTCAGAATAACCTAATTGGTGTGTCAAAGTACTTGTGACAATCATCATGGACAAATTTAGATATTCATATGTCAACTGTAAGTAGGCATTTCGTGAGTGAATTTCATTGTGATGCCAGCTTTGTTATCAACGAAGGTAGAATAGCAAGGGCACGATATGTTAATGTTTCCCTCAACAATAAGTAATGGACCCAAGATGTTGATTTCTGAACCAACAACTTCTGCTTAGTCCATATCTAGTAGTAAGGCCTCTTTTCTCACAAGACAACATCAATTGATTAATTACCTTTTTGAATCATAGTGTATTATTATCCCATAAAACACTAAATACATATGCTGTATTGTGGAATTAAAATACTTACTACCTCTGCGGAGGAGGTATTGTTTTCATTACCGTTTGCTTCTTTGTTTGTATGTATGTATGTATGTATGGTTGTATGTATGTATGTATGTATGTATGTATGTATGGTTGT
>JANTCA010045146.1:0-18871 GCA_024741275.1 Chironex yamaguchii
AGCCAGGGGGAAGTAGGAAAAGTTCCGAAAATTTTTTAATAAGTGCACAACAGTTTCCAAATATAAATCCCGATCCCAGCCGGGATTGGACTGATCTTGATCCTGACAAAATGTGATCCCGAATGATCGCTACTGAGGACTACCAATTCAATCCTGGTCGACTCCCACTGAGTGCAGCTATTGTTGTATCAAAGTACTGTGTCTGTTGAGATACTACATATATATATGTCCTTGGTTCAATTTATTCCTAAAACAGTGCTCTATACACAAGAATATAGCATAGGATGTATGTTTCAGTAAGGAGAAGACAAATCTAATACATTTTAATCTCTTCCAGCCTGTTCTAATTAGCTCACGGGATTTCTTTATGATGTGTGTACTGTTATATTTTATACTACTGTTTGTATAAATGTATTGGCTTTTCACTGTTCTGTACCTTTGGGATAAAGCTTGGTTTAAGTAGTTATGTAATTTTTACCAGTGTCCCTTTTCCTTGTTAAACTAACTACTGAAGGAATGTTCTAAAGGGTATGTATAAATCACCAATGCCATCATACCAACATATACCACCCCAGATACAAATGGAAAGAGAATATATATAGGTGCCTATGCTAGGCGATTTAATGGACAATTTAGGAGCTACACTAAGACCTGCAAAAATGCAAACTACCACACAGAGATGGAACTATCCTTGTATGCTTGTGAACTTCAAAAGCAAAGAAGAGGCTTTTCAATGCTCTTGACCATACTGCAACACATGTCCCTTTACAGAGGTGAAAGAGGCTGTTCCCACCTTGAAGAGAGAATTGTGCTATTGTGAAAGCAAACAAAGAGAATTTACTTAACAAACATACTAAGCTTGTCTCTAAGCACTATCATGGGAGCATTGTTGTATGTAAAAGCACAAAGTCTGATTGCCACTTGATATATGTTACAAATGTATGTTTAATGAAACTGTGAGTAACAATTTAATACCATTTAATACCATATACAGGTGTATATGGGTTGTGATGTTTTGAGTACTGTTCAACGATAGTGTACTACTGTTTGTAATATATCTATCTGTCTATTCATATATGTATCTTCAGATATACATAACGCACTGGCTTGCATATCTGTTCATAAAATTAAAGTAGCTCACTTTGATTTTGAGTGTGAGTATAGGCTGTGAAGGGTTTTGCACTACTTTGTTTTTAACTGTTGTGTTTACAATAAGGTGTGTATTTTGCTTGTATTGTCTTATTTCTTTATAGTATTGATGCTGTACAGGAAAATACTGCAGAGAACAATCTTAGCAACTGTGAGCCTGAGTTACAAACAACTGAATCTTCCAAAGACAATGCTATTCAGGCTGAAAGTAAGGATTACAAGAAGTCGTTACGTAGTCAGACTAAGAATTTGCCAGGGATGGAGAAAGAAAACGAAAACCTTAATCCAGACAAGCTAATGAAGAAGTTAGGACTGGATTCTGTTCAACATTTAGCATTACAAAGTTATTCTGTCCAGGAAGCTGGCTTAAAAATCAATGGGAATGTGGTTGTCAAAGGATCTGATGGATGTATGAATGATGCAGAATGTTACAATGATACCAATGCCCAGTCATTTGTTAACAAAGTGTTGGAAGAAGTAAAGGATCTGACATCAGATGCAAAAAGTGATGGGAATAGTGTTAGTCGTAGTTCAACTCCAGCCTCGTATGATGAGTTTGATTTGTTGGAAGTATCTAACTCCAATAAGAAGATCAAGGATCAGAAAACTTTGGTTGAAAAATTCAAAGCAGAACTTAGAACTGAAGAAGCAAAACTTGTTTTCCTTAGAAAATTATTAGAATCCCAGCTTAGCAAAAAGAATGGACAGAGTATTAAGCCTAGTCTTAAGGATGGTAGTAAAGTACTCCTACCTTCATTTCATATGAAACAGGGTAAGAACCCATCTGGATATAGTACCACTAGCACAGTGGGTCAGAATGCCCATGTACAGATTGCCCCTAAAATTGTTTTACCTGCCAGAACATTATCCTCAGGACCAAATGTTCCGAAAGTTGTACCTTCTATTGTGTCTGTGGCTAGTAAACAGCCCCTTGCACCAAGTTCTAGTTTTACAGTGGATGGTTCATCTGGTGGTACCAGGCAGAAATATGCTATTCCACACAGTACTGTGAATTCACAAAATATTGCACCGGCGACAACTGGATCACACCAGTCACTGCAACAGAAGTACTACATTCAGGTTGGTAATCAGTTATTGCCTGCGTCAGGTCCACCACCTACTAATCGTCCTGTGTATACTTTACAGTCTTACAGTAATTCTACAACAACATTGACAAGTACAGGGGCAACTATGAGCTCGACAAATGTTAATGTAAGCTCAAAACAAGCACCCGTTAGCAGTCAAGAAAGTCAGGCTAGCAAACAAAGTGCTGCAAAAGCTGCATTGAGACGACAACTTGAGCAGACATTGTTACAGATTCCACCCCCAAAACCACCACCAGCCGATTGGTCAGCTGTACCTAATGTGAATAGCATGGATTTTATGATGTTGGTTGGACTGGATGAAATAGTTGATGACCTCCTTGCATCAGAAGGAAAACCCACAATGTCTCAAGTATTAGCTGAAATGATGCCAACAAACCCACGGATTTGTGCACAGTGTAATGTTGACTTTTCGCCCTCGTGGCGACCGAAACCAGAGTCTGAAGGAGAATCCTTCTTATGTGAAAAGTGTTCGACTATGAATGTAAAGAAAGAGTTAAAAGCTGAACATACGTCTAGACTCAAGGCTGCCTTCTTGAGGGCACTTAAACAAGAACAAGAAATCGAGGAAAAAATTAAAGCTGGTGAAGATGTGCATATTGGTGCTCCTGCTGCTGAGAAGCAAGAATCGGTTCCACAGGCAACAACGATTCATCATCCACAGCATGTCCATAGTGTCCATCAGCCATACAAGCACCACAGCTCAAGCCAGTCTGTTGAACACCATCATCCTGTGATTCACCATCGACATCATCAGGTGGTGCAACACTACCCCCGTCATACTTCACTAGTGCATCAGCTTCATCAGCAACATATGCAGCAACAGCAGATGGAGATTGAGAGTAGTATCCGAAGAGGTAGTGGATCAAGCAGCAGTGGAAGCAGCAGTGGGAGGTGGCATCCATACATTCCCAGTCACCATCACAGCAGCCATGTTCATAGTGCTTCTCGGCATGGACAGAGGTCATATATTCCGAGTAGTGAAGGAAGGCATGAGTATTATGTTGTGCATCATCCTCAACATTCTAACATCAGATGGGCCAGGTAGTTGGTCTACTGATCCACAGCGAACAAAATTCTGCTTCCAGTTAGGTGGCCACACACTAGTTCTTACCAATTTCAGACAGCATTACATAATCCTGTTTGCTGAACAATTGTAGCTGTGGGCATTGCTTAATTAGTTGCATCTAGTCTTGTTTTGTTTCTGCTTTGACTGCCTCACATTTAGTCATGCTTGGCTTAATTTCTGAGTTATTTCATGTCATGAAACAACTCCTGGATAAAACTGTTCCAATGTTCGTTCATTTGCTGCTTGTATTAAGTGGTGTAATAGTTTATGAAATATTTATCTCAACGTTCAAATAGTTTTTAGGAATATGAGAAATAGAACTTAATAACATGTAGATCATGGGAGCGAGAGTTGTTCCTGTGGAATTGTACACGAGTTCAAATCCAAGTAAGAGTAGAAAATGAAATCTGCGTTGGTTTATAGTGTATAGCTGTGAAATATTAAGTCTGATTTCTTTATTGTCGGTCCTTATCCCATAAGGGTTTGTTTTACTTCTTCTCTTCTCAATTTCTGGTACCAAAACCAGCCATTGAAGGTATACCGCTATAGTAAGAAATAGTGTACTTAATGAAGGTAAATTCAACCCAAAGATTGCTTAGATATCACTAGTTAAAGGCAGTGTGCAATGCAGGGATTGATTACACTTCGCATAATTTTATCACGGACACCGTTACTCGTATACTCTTACATTGCTTGTGGAAATTTTCCTAAAATAATAGATTATGGAAGTGGCTGTTGCATGACTGAGGTCTAGAATGTTGGAACTTTGCACATGTGCCGTTGTCACTTAATTGCGGTGTAGCTTCCCCAAACAGTGCGCAACCTTTTTCTAACTCATAAAAAAGCTTTGTTACAAATCGTTACAGTTGAAATGGAGCCCTCGTCCATTCTTCCTTTGTGTTTGACTTCACCTTCTTGTGTTTTAGTTTTGTTACGGTAAATTTTTGTTGTAATAAAGAACTTCGGAAAATAAAAGTCAAGAAAATTAAAAGATAAACAAACAAAGGGATATAAAACGTTTTTAGCTTTTTGTCGTCCGTAAAAGTAAACACAATACAAATTGGAATATCTTGACAATATTCACTTAGAACGATACTTCCGCCTTCAACAATCACAATTCTTGTCTCTGTTTACGCGTATTAGCTTGCGTAGGTCTACGAAGTGAACATCCTTTTGCGAAAGACGTCCAACGTGACTAAAGAATTTCTCTCTTACGTGATTTGTTATTTTGCTTTGTGACTCATGCGTCGTTAGGCTTCACCTAATTATTATCTGCATATCAAAGTTAATTTAATTTTTGTCTAAGTAATTCTGTTACGTTATTTAGGAAGGCAGAAATTCGTTTTTTTCAGGTTAATTTCTGCGTTTAAAAGTTTAAAGGGCATGAAAAGGTCTTTTGCCTGAAATTGCGGTCCAAAATATTTTGCATGCGGCGACTTTAAATATCGGAATAAAATAGTTCAAATACCAAAGGGTTTTTGCGTGGAGAAATGGTTTCTTGCTATTATCAACCATTTCGAAATCTTGTTCTTGGATGCATCTTACAGCATGTAAGGATGTTTTGTTTCATAGCGTGTGCTTGTCTTGCGAAGAGCGACTTTTTCCCCTGCATTCCTTACAGATTCTTGGCTCACCATGCTTATGACCCTGTAGACAAAAGACTTAATTTGCAAAACGTTTGGACAAGCCAACATTTCTAATTGGTATTAACTGAACTGGTCGAAATTTACATCTACTTACGAATCTTGAATGTCCATAGACTAGATTTTGGTAAATATATTTTTATGACTTGCAAGTGTGGCGATTTTGGTTGAAAATATGCTTAAGCAAATTGTCGAGAAAACGAGACAGTATTTATTGTTTCGAATTCACACTTTAAACTCGCAAGAAGGACCAAGAATTGATAATTTTACTCTATCAAAGAGAAAACAGAATTAAGTTATTAGCTCTGGCTTTGGATATTCGATTGTTCATGAGGAAGTTACATGTTGTTCTCAAAGAAAATATGTACATTTGTTTGTACGTGAAAAAAGCGCGCAAAGAACACGAAGCTGGAACTTCTGAAAAATTGGAGGTTGAAAACGATAACGAAGTAAATTGTTCGTATGGAATGATGTGCGGCAATATTTTAACTTTAAAAAAATACTGCAAAAAAAGCTTCCGTTTTCCAAAGTACTGACATACCATTTTCTTGCCGTGCTCTCTAACAAGATATTTCGACCTTTCACTTTGACGAAACTAAATTGCTCATTGTATTCGGGCATGGTGGGTGATGAGACGCTGTAAAATGTAGTGCCATGAAGTTAGTATATGACCCATGAAATATTAAAGTAGCGATGGTATGATATTTTCATTGGGAGTAAACATGATTACTTCATCGTAGCAAGAACGGCAGGAAGATGAGTGTCGGTTCTTTTCCAGAATCGCTAAGTTCAAAGGGGTAAAAGCCCGATTTGAGATAAATGGTGAACAAAAACTTGCCACAATCTTGTAGAAATGACCTTGTGCTCGTTATAAGAGGGTGCATGTCGACAATATGATTGTTCTTGAGCTCATGGAGATCTATAATCTAGTTGTAGCAACGAGTGAAGTTAATGATTATGCATCCACAAGTTTAATAATACCATCCACAGCAACAGTGAAATTATACCCAGCAGCAACCTCGTGTTGTAAAGGGCTGTTTAAAAATTGCATAATGCAAATTTCAACTTTTTCACACCCCTCCGCCTTTGTCATAGATCATAACATTTGAGTTGCCCCCCATTTGGAACATAACAAAACCAACACTCTCCCCAGTCCTTTTTCTTACCTCTCCAAAACAAGGACATTTCCTTTTCCACATACTCTGTCAGTGGGTTAGCTTGGTACTTTTGTTTAATTTTTTCTGTGAACTTGGTACTTGTTATTGTCAGCCATGTTAAACTTAACAGTAACTTCTGAAACTATGGACAAGAAACTTATTTCTACTAAGTCAAACACTCAAATAAAATGTTGCGAAGTTTTACAGTCGTAACCTAAGTAGCGTGCACACGAGGCAGCACAAAGTGAAGGAAATCTAAAATATTGCAGAGTTGTTTTGAAATTATGTCCGAAAGATCGAAACTTCGTTGTAGAATTACAACCATAACACCGTGGGAAGCGAGGAATACGGGAAACATTTTACAATGTTTTAAAAAATTCATGTTTCGGTTTATTTCGCAAACCATCTTTCGTTACTGAGACCCCTACCCCCATGAATTATAAGAAATTGTCCCAAAAACTGAGCTTCTCTCCTTGAATGGCCCCAAGCTAGGAGGAAGGCAAGGCAGTTTGTAGGAGACGAGACACTAGTTATCGTTTTCGGATGATGCACAAGTTATGTAATGGGTTTCAAGAAGCTTTTGAGTTGCGGAAATTGATCGAAAGGATTAGGTGGACCAATAACGACAGCGGCAACGAAGCTAAGCGAAATTTTTAAGAGTCCAAGGAATTCACTTCTAAAACAAATATTTGCTAGGTATATGACAAAATATAAGAGTGTCAACGTTACCGGCCTTCCTTCATAAATGCGATAAAGTTATACTTCTTTCGGTCGACGTGATTGTCTGGCAGCATTTAATGCTAGCAATAGATGAAAGTGTGTATGAAACAATTGAGGATAAAATGATCTAAAGCTTGAAATACAACGACCCTAAACTTGGATGATGTGTTTCGTGTATTAAGAAACCCACCTGCATTTAAAAATGTAATTTGATATCTATTTTTGGGTAGCGAGCTTACTTTTTACAGAACCTATTTTTGTGCGCTTTTCCATTGCGTTCAAGTTCAGCAGACACGAACATAAAACAATAAGATAGTGCAATGCAAATGTCTTTGCAAGTTGATCCTGAGAGACGAGGACAGGAGCGCAAATGAGGAGTGTGTGGGCGTGTCACTCCCCAATAATCTTACCATCGGGTCCTAGTCGCCTTTGTCGGGGAAGAAGGACTAAGATTCCACTTAATGTCAGTCACAGTTGTGTTTAGTTCGGATGTATTTGCTTTGACTGATAGCTAGGGAAACTAAGGTTTTTCCTTTGGTTTATTCTCATGCAAGAGAATGCGAGAGTGACCCCAACAACATCTATTTCGCAGAGATCGCTCCGCTATGGTGAAAACTCGGTCCCTTAATCCTACACTCCCCTCCTAAGAAATCTTTGCATTTCTGTCCCAGGGCAAGGAAGACATTTTAGAAATCTATCGTCTAACAGTCGGAACAGATTTTATATTTTGTGTAAAGGAGAAAAAACCCCCAAAGTCAAGCTCTGAAGTGTTTTATTGCGTGTTTTCAAAAAGTGTGCTAAGTTCGAACAATTGGGGACTCAGTTTTGATCAGGAAACGAATTATTCTTCAATAACAGAAAATAGAATATATGAGGACGCCGAATTACTGATGTTGAAGTACATCGTAGTATCGGATGACAATTTCATGAATGAGGTTCTCTAAAAGACCAACCAAAATATAATAAAAGGATGACAGTTGCACGAGAAGTTTTTGTGGCGACTTAAGATCGCAAAAATTTCGTACGAAAAAAACTCAAGTTATTTTGTAGTAATTACTAATAGAAATTCGAGACTGTAGTAGAATGGGTCATGCGTAATACTAATTCTGTCTCATGACAAGTAGTTACATGCCCTTTGCCCCTTCAGTGATTTTCCCGATTGGCATGTAGCTCAGCTTGCAATAAAAATACTAGTATAATCATGAGCTGGAGCCTGTGTATGCGTCTGTATAAATAACTGTTTCTAGAGCATAACTTTAAAAGATTATAAGTTGAAGACCTTGCATGATTTCCGTAAGATTCACAAAGACCATAGCTAATCAATTTGACAAAATTAGAGCTTCCAATCTGTCCGCTGATCGCCTGTGCGCCGTGAATTTGAGGTGTTTGTCAGGACCGAGTTATGAGACTCAGATATATTGTAGGTCCTTACACATTATTTCCCTAAAATATTCTCCAATATATCTTTTCAAAGGATACAATTCCTGGCTGTAAAGTGACAGTATCTTAAAACGTCTGCAAATTAGCATAACTTTTGCTTATGTTGGCCCTTAGCATTTTTTGTCACTTTTGCAGGAAGAGATTTTTCACGATTTTTCGTTGGGCTCCTGTAGATCGGTAGAAGAAATTTTCGAGAATAACTTTGATAATTTTAAGGTTATTGCCATACGAGACAGCAATAATTTGGGAATAAGATGACTCCGAGTACACTCCGGGTTTTATGAAAATAAATGAAATTGTTGTTCATGAATGTTAAATAACAAACCCCAGCTTCCATTGAACAATCCCCTGTCCCAAAAACACCTGCTGAGAAATAGACATGACCTAGGGGTTAATCAAGTGTTTATTTTTACTTTGTTCCTAATTTGATGTCCAAGTTCTGTGTAAACGGGCAAATTATGTTTAAGTCGACATGTTAATCAGTCTAAGTTGTGTTCTTAGAGAGTAGTCATGAATAAAGGAGATCTTAAGCATTGGAAACAGGCTCGCAAGATATTATTGAGTACGGAATAACAAGGGTAGTTGTAATAAAAAGGAATTGACGAAGAATTTTCTCATAAAATTAAAAAGAGCTGTAGATTAACCAGGGTAGGTAGATTTTTCCTCGAAATATCTTAAGTGGGTTGAATTTTATTTTTTTAGTATTCAAACCTTTATGCGCTCATTCTTGTAACAATAGTCTCATACTGGCATGAAAAGTGTTAAGAGCATAAAGATAAATCAAGACGTTAGAGCTTAGCCAAACGTTTGTTATGAGTGAATAAGTGTTTTTAAATCGTTCAAGATGTTGAAGAACCCAGCAACACATAAAAGGTTTTCTAAAATTGATATTTGATATTTCTTAGAGGTTCATCATAAACGCGCTGAAACTTGTCCCGAGAAAATCTCGCTTACATCCACCTGAGTTCTTTTAGCTATAGAACCAAGGAACATAGCAAACTCTGTTAATATCAGATTGTTGCACGAGCTACCTTAAGGGAAAATGCATGACCCAGTGTTTTCAATCTAATATTCATCAGGTTGAGTTGCAACATGAAGCTTTCCTCGGAACTGCTCAGGTCACTCTCTGATAAATGTCTATCGGCACGCTTTTTAGTGTCTGTGTGGCTGCTGTGAGATCTACATTTTGTTTAATCCTGACTGTACTAATCATCTTGAAATCATTTCTAAATGGAGGCGAAATTTTGGGCGTATCCTTGCCATTCTTTGAAAGCATTAATTCTGCTCTAATTTCACGATACGCATGCTGCACTGGGCGATGCATAAGTACGTCGTTTTCTTGTATGTATGCAGTTATCATAACAAGAAAATATCCGCATTTCTAAAGTAAAGTAACTTTATCACCTTGGCATAAGATATGCAGCTTAGTTACTGAGCATATAAATTGCAAAGTCCTAGGAAAGTATTGTAACGTTCATTTTCGTTTGTTTTAACTGATCAATTCGACAAGAGCAACTATCACACTACTGAAAATTAATTCTAGGTAGTGAGATCAACTTGGTTTTCATATCTTTGGTCTTATTGCACATTCACAGTTTTGTATTAGGTGCCATTCCAGCAGGTCTGTCTTTGGGTAGCCATAAAAAGTACCCAAACCTCAAACATCATTAGTGAAAAAGGATGAATGGACAATAAAGAAGCCCGCCATTGCGTTAGTGATTCCTGCTGGTGTGAGACAAGGTAGCATCTTGTTAACGTAGGTATTCAACTTACATGGTAAAATTTCCGCAAGAAAGTTCTTGGAGATTATAAAAGGACAGTTTATAGCAGTTAGAAGGTAATGTCTGTTATGTGATTGATAACGATTTTGTTGATTGCAACTGACGCCAGATTCAAGAGGAGTTCAAAGACGAATGCCAGAAGCCGTCCAGATTTTACACCAAGGAAAGACAAGGACTACAGTTATAACTAGGTAACAACAAACGGCATCAGCTAAAGGTTGCTATAAATCAGTTACTAGCGCTTGTTATCCCAAAGGCTCCTCCATAGATCATTATAACCTGAGAGATCAAAAGGATTTGCTCAATAGTTTTAAAGTGAAGATCAGGGAAACACGAGAGCTGATATTAAATAATATCACTGCTTAAAAAGCAGGGTTGTCTTGAAGGGCTTAGCCCCTCTTGTTAAACTTAAGAGGTTTTGGGGTCTCAACCCCCTTCTGGTAAGCGTATTTCAGATTGCGTGAATTCGTAACTTGGCAATGTGAACTAAGCATTTTTTATGACTTTAGGCATCATACTCTTTCAGCGCTGACAATTGGTTGGATTACTTTATTTGAAGAAAATTTTCATTAGAATTCAGTACTAACAATAGAGAGTTAATGATTTGAAAATATTTTGGGCTTGACTGAGAGTGCTGTGATTGCCAGATGCTTAGCTTATACAAAAAAGTGATCAAGACCTACACAAGCTGCCACACGAAAAAATGTTATGCACGTGCTCCTTCAACTGAATATACTGTGTCAGGGTGTCTTTTTATCATATGATGATGGATGCTCAAGAATAACCAGCAAAAAGAAATGTAAAAGTTTAAAGGAAACTATCAAGCTTTTCCACAAAAGTACCAGTAATGGAGGCAAAAAGCATACCCGAGGATGATGGCATTAGAAATCCGAATCGCAAAAGAAAAATTTGAATCCGAATTTTTGTAGCAGGTTTACATTTTGGAAATAGTCAAACAGTTCGTGTGTCAAACATCCAAGCTGCTGGTCAAAAGCCTATTTTGACTACGCACTGCTTAGCAGCGAGTAAGACAAGACTACCTTTTTATTATTTTTAAAAAGTAAAGTACACAAAGAAGCCATGGTACGAAGCAGGAAGCACAGAATATACTTCTAAGCATCGATAATGCCTTCTCCTTTTGTGGGGGACAGATTTTTTTAATTGTAAATCAGGCTTAATTTGAAATCTTCTTTTGGTAAATATATTCTCTCCTGCAAAATTGCTTTGTACGGTGTTGTGTGATATTGTTGAGGAAACTAAAGATTAAATAGTAGAGACTGCTGGCGAGGCTTCTTCATACAGGTGCATTATATTTGATGCGCCGTGGTTTGAACCCCGATCAAAACTCAACGGCTTTTCCTCTATCTGCTATACTCAGTTGTTCTTTTCCAAACACTATTCATGTTTGCATGTCGTTTTCTATGTTGGAGCTTAGGCAAAAAAGACCAAATTATCGTAACGGTCGAAGGTCAAGGTCTTCTATAATTTATAACCCCTCACTCCGTTCCTATTTCATCAAAAACATATGCTCTGGAGTTCTGTTCTATACATCTGATGCGCAACAATCTTCGGTGACACAATATCTCGAGACTTTGGATGCGTTTGTAGTCTACGTTTTTTTATTGACAAAAATTGGCCACCATAACTTACAATTGTGGAAATCAGTGACTGAATCAATCTTAGTTGTGTGTTGTTTCCAATAGCCCGATCTTTGAAAAGTGTGGTCAATACTTGTGAGCCATTTGTAGCGATAACTATCGTACGTCTGTGTTAAGGAAACGCCACAAGAAGTGAAGGCATAATGAGTTAATCCTTGTCAAAGGGAAACACCTCTCTATTGTCAGGTTTGAAGAAGATAATTTCATTACATTTCGGTCCAAGTGCGCCAGGACCCTAAGTACAATGGAAATTCGTATATCACAGACAATATTCTTGTTTTTTGTGCTTGTATGTACGACGTACGAAGCGCACGTCCCAAAGTATTTTGTATTTGGCGGGCAATTTTACTTTTATAAACAGAAGCTCAAAAAGTTTAGATTTCGACTCTTTTGTTTCTAAAGTGTCATCTATTCCATTGTCGCGACTCTTCCCAGCTCAGCTCATAATCTAGACTCGGCATGGCTTGGATCTACAAATATGCAAACATCGTCAACTCAACATCTTTGGAGTTCAGCCTTCTAAAATGTCAGCGATTGGTATTTGCAAATTTCACACGTATTGGAAGACTTGCACGCACTGTCAGCTACCAAAGGGTGCAGCCACCGGAAGAAAAATGACACTTGACGAAGGTGACATGCACCAGAGATATTAAAGAGCTAGTTTGGGATCCTGAAACGACTTGGTCAAATCACATCTGGCTAGTGCACGGTAATTTCTTACATCAAAATAAGTTTTTAAGTCAGTGTTGTAATATATAGCAGTTACAAAAACCAATAAAAATATGCTTTGCTGACACTTGCGTTTTATGGATGTCAGTTTAACAATGAGTCAACGTTGTGGCCGTTGTTACTCTTGAAGGACGAGATTATGCATGTAGTCTCATATTGGTTGAATATGAAATATGACGCTTTAGAAGTTTCACGTGGACAGCTTACAGACATAAAAACCACGTCGGTATTGGCAAAGATTCCCGGCAAAGATTGTAGGCATTTGATTATAGGCCACAGGGTAGAGTATAGGAATTGGACGGAATAGGTGACATTTTATTTCGATTAGTGACTTAACCGCCTTGTTTCTCGCAATCATGTTGCAGTACTCAAAATGTTCGTTGAAAACAAAAGTCCATGGAAGTAGGGTGGGGAGCCTATTTAGACCCGATGTCTGGAGTTAGGATTAGGTAGATCGCCGAGATGGGTAGAGGGCTACGAATGCTGGTTGAATAATTCGTAAATCGAAAAAAAACAAGTTTAGTTATCGAGGATAACAAGGCAGCAAATGAAAACATGTCGAACAATTTTTTTTCTGCATTGCAGTTTTTGCAAATCGTACTGCTCCGAAAAGTTAGAGGGAGGAATAACGCGTTGCAAATGAGAGAGATATAAGGAAAGAAAATATTTAACTTGAACTCGTTGCTAACGTTCTAGAATTTTAAACGTGACCTCATCATGAGACGTGGAAACTCCGGACTGCAGAGTATGGAAAGTCTTAGGTGTGCAAGAGCAAAACTTCAAGTGTGCAATGTGCACTTTGGTATAAGTGTGCACTTGAAAACTCATAATTTGGTTTAAACAATAGGACACCCCTGCCATGCGCACACTCAACCAGCCAGGCGTGCAGCTTCATTTTCCGGAACCTATCAGCTTTGCCCTTTTCATACCCTGCAATCATGTCTGGGATGGGTGGCTTACGCCTCCAAACATATCCCCACTTTCACTAGTTCCTTTTGTGGAAAGGGGTAGCTAAGAAAGCGATAATCAAATTTCTTGTGTAGAAGAAGAGACAAAAAATAGCAAGTCCTATTTTTGGGAAAGGTGCTTTTGAGTTCAACAGATTGACAAGCACTTTATGTTGTCAGTTTAAATGCGTAGTCGATTACTATAGAACACCAATGATTTTTAAGTGCTAAGACAAGGTGCACTATGAAACCATACCAAGCTATTTTATTCAGTACATTTAGCATTAAACCATCTTTGCACAAGGAATCAAGTCTGTTGATACAATCAGTGTTCCCTTTAATAATCAGTAAAGTTTGATCTGGCCATTTTCTTAGTACTAGCAATAGTACTAAGTGCCCCACTTATGACCAGAAAGTGGCAGTAGCTAAGGTTTTGCATTTAATTTCTGATATTTGCCTAACCTATAGAACACAGATTATTTAGAAGTGAAAACAACTGTTGTTTTTTCTATGGTGTTAATGTGTTTTTGCATTAACAGGGAGGGTGATGTTGACGATAAGGGTAATTGCTCTAAGACCACATTTCTTTACCTATCAATTGCAATGTTACTTAATTACAATGTTAGTTAATTGTATTGGTAGTTTATTGCCCAATGCAGAATGTAGATGATGAAATTGTTTTTCTGTGGTCTACCTACACTACAAAGCACATAATTGTATTAATACTCTTCTATCCAATCAATACTGTTTGCCAAGGTAATGGCCAATGAAACTCCTTCTCTAAATGGCCTAAGATTTGAACACGTTGTAAGGTGTTAATGACATATCCCAAGTATTGTTTGATCTCATGAAAAGTGCGGAAGAAACATCAGTTAATGGCACTTTTTGAGTGGGGCACTTAGTAATACCAGCTGCAAAAGTATTTAGGTCATCCTGGCCAGCAGTCAGACCCCAGGCCAAATTCTGTAAACACCCAAAAGATGCCTTGCTCACTGTTTTCACATTCTTGTGACTTCTCAAGGAAGCCTGTCTGTTGACTCTTTGAATATCCTGTCATTTTTTTCAAAAAAATTGACGTGCCTTCCAGACTTGAAAAACCATTCCTTTCAGGCCATGCTCTCAACGCTTGTTGTAAAGCCCCCAAGATGTAAAACAGGTCAAACCGGTTTCCAAAAATTGAGATTTGAGACTTCAGTTTCAGTCCCTCTGAAACAACAACAACAATGCACGCACCAAGCTAGAATGGCCCCACTTGGTGTGGGGCAATCAACCATTCTATTGTAACCTTTTTACAGAGTTCTGTAAGCATATAATACCAGGTCCCTTGTAATAAATTATTCTTTTGTGTATGAGATCTGGAAGCCTAGCATCTTTCCAAATCTTTGTAAATTTATTATAAACATGTTTTTTGAAATAATCTATTTTTGGGCTTAGCTGCATGACTGTTATTTTCTGAAGTACAATGCTCAAATATTTTTTGAAGTATGAGAATAAGCAAACCTGAACTTGTTGTTTAAAGTCTCTATTTCATGTGCTTTTAAGTATATGTTCTTGCCTTCTCATACAGTATTGTTCTAATTGCTTCATAACCTGCAATGCCAGTTGCTGTGCCAGTTGCTGTGCAACTAGTTAGTGTCCCTAGCCATTGAAAGATTATCCAAGATACATATTGCATTTTGGGCTACTATGAAAGAGACTTACTGCTTTCTCAGTAGTTGCAAAGAATGTAGCCACCTGTGAAATTATTCTGCTGATTGTTAAGAACCAAATGCCATCTTGATATTTAATGATTGATTGTATAACATAAGTGTAATGAATAATAAACGAATAATGCCGATTCTTAAGGCTTTACTAAGCTATAAAACATGCTGCATTACGAGTTGCTTTCACAAGATGGCGGCCTGACAATGAAAACCACTGACATAACACGAGCCACCACAGGTAGCCCAACTAGCTAAATCGCAAGATTATTATATTAAAACAGTTCTTGGTTCATAACGTAAATTAACATAACATAACATAGCAAAGTCATAGTTCATAGTTCATAACATTCACCCCTTTCTTCAAACATCGAGCCTATCCACAGGACAGCGGACACATTTGGAATGACGCAGAGATGGAGGATCAACAAAGTCTTTTTGAGGACTTTCTGCAAGATTCGATGGACCTGCATCTTTAGCTCCCGATCCTATTGATGGTGGTCCTTGCGGTGAATGATCATCTTTGCTGACTGTGTCAGTTTCCTGAGATACTGTTGACGGAGTGCACAGAGCGAGATGCTTTGTCAATACTGTGGTTTCCTTCCCATTTGGGTAGCGAACATAAGCATAGTGTGGGTTCGTCTGGAGGAGCTCAACTTCTTCAACCAGAGGCTCAAACTTACTTGAGCAGACATGTCGTTTCAGTAGGACAGATCCAGGTGAAGTGACAGAAGTACTGGAGGAGGATCGTCTTGGGAAACCAAGAAAATGATCGTGAGGTGTTTCATTAGTAGCAGTGCACAAGAGTGAGCAGATAGAATGGAGAACATCTGGGATTACTTCCTGCCAGGCCACTTTGTCCAGGTTTCTAGACTTAAGACATGTAGTTATTGCCTGCTAAACAGTCCCATTGTACCTCTCGACTTGGCCGTTCCCTGTAGGATTATAACTGGTAGCTCGGCTTGTAGCAATTCCTCTTTGCATCAAGAAAATTTGCAGCTCCCGACTCATAAATGATGAACCACTGGTCTGAGTGCACATACACTGGTATACCAAAAATGGAGAAGAGTGAAGTAAGACATCTTATTACTGTTGAAGTGGATACATCAGCACAAGGAAACACAAACGGGAATCTTGAGAATTCATCAATAATGTTCAAGAAGTATTTGTTCTTGTTAGTGGTCGGTAGTGGCCTTTTGAAGGCAATGTTAATCCTTTCGAAGGGTTGCGTAGCTTTTATGAGAGGAACCTTTGGTGGCTGATGAAATTGAGGTTTGCATTCGTTGCAAATTTCACAGGTGCTGGTGACCTCATTTACTTCCTCCATGGAGTATCCAAGGTTCTTTGAGTGCACAAAGTGCCACATTCTGGTGACAGCTGGATGACAAAGGGTGTCATGCAGGTCACGAAGTGAAGACTTATGAGATGGGGAGGCAGCACAAGTAGCTCTTGAGAAGGTGTCAGCAGGAATGTTCTCCTTGCCTGGCTGATAGACAATGTCAAAACTATAGCAAGAAAGCTCGAGTTTCCATCTCATAATTTTATCATTCTTTTTCTTGACCTTTGTGCTGCTTGTCAAACATATAAGACACTGATTTCTGATCCGTCTTAAGTGTGATGTGTCTTCCAGTTAGGAAATGCCTCCAATGATGTACAGACTCAACAATAGCTTGGGCCTCTTTTTCAACAGCAGCATGTTTGAGCTCACTGCCTTGAAGGGTTCTTGAGAAGAAAGCAACAGGGCGACCTTGTTGACTAAGTGTAGCCGCTAGGGCGACATCCGAAGCATCTGTTTCTACCTTGAATGGGATATCTTCATTGACAGCTGTAATCATGGCTTCTTCTATTGTGTTCTTTATGCTTTCAAAGGCTTCTACTGCTTTTGACTTCAGTGGGAAAGACTTGCATGAAGTTATGGGCTTGATGCAATCAGAATATGCAGGGATCCATTGTGAGTAGTATGAGAATAGTCCCAAGCACCTGTTAAAGGACTTTGAATCATGTGGCACAGGAAGTTCATGTAGCGGCTGAAGGCGTTCAGGATCAGGGTGAATGGTATTATCCTCAATAACATATCCAAGAATAGGAAGACGAGTGGTTGAGAAGACACTTTTAACATCATTGTAGGTAATGTTCTTTTGTTGTGCGGCCTCGAGAAATGACTTAAGATTGGCATCATGATCCTCTTGATCTTTACCACATATGGTGATGTTGTCGAGATATGGGAAAACATCTTTGAGATTCCCTTCTTGTACGAATTTCATCATTTCTTGTTGGAAGCATGCAACTCCATTAGTGACCCTGAATGGAAGATGGGTGAATTGGTATAGACAGTTTTGTGCTTCAAATGCTGTATAGGGGTTGTCATAATCTTTGAGGGGCACTTGATGATATGCACTGCGTAAGTCAATAGTGCTGAAGACTTTGTACTTTGCGATCTGGCTTACCATATCGACTATCCTCAGCAATGGGAATGCATCGAGAAAGGTGAACTTGTTAATAGTTTGCGAATAGTCAATGGCCAACCTTTTCTTATGGTTCTCATCTTTTGTTACAACCACATGAGCACGCCAACTAGCTAAATTGCGACATTATTATTTTAAAACAGTTCCTGGTTCATAACATAAATTAACATAACATAAAGTAACAAAGTTATAGTTCATAGTTTATAACAATAAGCAAAAGTAGTGGAAATTATTGTGTTCTTACAATCTGTTGGAGAAGTGTTTTATGGTAGCTGTGCCAGGAACTCCACATATGACACTGCCAGTGTATCCAATGGATTAATATTCTGACACAGGTTCATCTCTGGTACTTCATAATGACACACCAGTATGTATACATAGAGTAATTACTTAAAGATTGCTTAATTATCGCATAAGTAATGTGTATTGAGTAACCTATTACATTTTTGACACGATTGCGTAGGCAGCATTCAAATATGACAGTAATGATGTCAGTGTAAACATTACATCATATTAATGTCAAAATGTAAATGAAAGTGTAGTAGCTTGTGTAATATGTAGCATGTAAGCCATCAGCACATTGATAACTATTCACATTCATGAAGCTTGGTAAATTTTCTTTTGCTCTCTGTCAAAAAATATTCCAACAAAATTTCCTAATTGTTGTTGCTAATTGCATTCTTGATTCTGGTGGATTATTGTCAAAGTAGGCCTAATCCATGAAGTGTCAATTAAGTTTGGATCTCAGTACGTATTTGAAATCAGCTTTATTTTGTAGTTGTAATTTTGTATTTCGTGGGACATGTACATGGTTTTTATCCAAGAAGTATTAGTTCTTGCTATAGTGAGCAGTTGCACCCATCAGCTTTCTGAGGTACCCTGATTTGATGACAATGTAACGTTTTGTGCATGCCCTTAAGCTGACAACACAAAAGCAATAGAGCCAATGTGGTGGTGACACATTTTTCTTTACCTTGTGTCATCAAGGGCCGAAGCATTATCATTTTCACTAAGGAGATTGTATACAGAGTAATTTGTTATATTGCATCAATACTTGGTTTTGAGTTGCAAGATTTGATAAATTCATTTAGGCTTGAAAATGCTGTTATGTTTTCTATTTTGGTAATGCTCCACTCAGGAATATTATATTATATATAGAGACTGATTCTCTTCATTTGCTGCTTTTCTGCTATCTACGCTCTGTACTTTGCACTTTATGCCGGTGAAGACAGCACCATTTATGCCATTAATTCAGCAGCCACTCGCGGAGACCACCAACTCTGATAGTAGTGAAAGACATTTGGAGATCA
>JANTCA010045157.1:0-12980 GCA_024741275.1 Chironex yamaguchii
GGGAAGAGGATGAGAAGGGGAGAGGATGCGAAGGGAAGAGGATGCGAAGGGAAGAGAATGCACAGGGAAGAGGATGCAAAGGGGAGAGAATGCGCAGGGAAGAGGATGCAAAGGGGAGAGGATGCGAAGGGAAGAGGATGAGAAGGGGAGAGGATGCGAAGGGAAGAGGATGCGAAGGGAAGAGAATGCACAGGGAAGAGGATGCGAAGGGAAGAGGATGCGAAGGGAAGAGGATGCGAAGGGGAGAGGATGCGAAGGGGAGAGGATGCGAAGGGACGAGGATGCGAAGGGGAGAGGATGCGAAGGGGAGAGAATGCGCAGGGAAGAGGATGCAAAGGGGAGAGGATGCGAAGGGAAGAGGATAAGAAGTGGAGAGGATGAGAAGTGAATACAAGCTACCTAACGAAAAGTGGAAGTAAATTGCCCTGTAGGATACTTAGAAAACATACTTTATGTGAATAGCTTTATACTTTTATAAACAAGCGAACTAAATTTTTATAGTCTATTTTACTTTCAATTTAATTTTCATACCGTTAAGAGTCTAATTTTTGACTTTTTTATCTTTTCTAGAACTTCTCCATTATATCATGCCTTATCATCGTATTATCTGTGATGTTTTACTGCCTTGGCACCATGAAAAAATTACGTGAAAATGGCATTTGGTCTCAAATCAGGAATGGCTTTGACACTGCATGTATGGTTTGGTTCACTGTAGAATTTGTACTCCGGTTTGCTGTATGTCCGAGTAAGAAAAATTTTATCAAGTCTATTATGAATTGGATTGATTTCCTTTCCGTGCTTCCTTCGTACCTTATTTCTTTTTTCGCCAACACCTGGATCCGTAATCTCATCATCATTCGCCTTCTTCGATTATTTCGTTTCTTCAAATTATCTTACGGTCTCCAAGTACTCATACACACCTTAAAAGCAAGCTTCTACGAACTTCTTCTCCTTTTACTGGTGTTGCTTATCCCTGTTGTCATATTTTCAAGCCTTGTTCATACCGTGGAAACAGCTTTAAATCCGACATCATCTCACTTTCAGTCAATCCCAGAAACATTTTGGTGGTGCCTTATCACTATGACAACAGTTGGCTACGGAGATTTGGTACCAAACACTTGGGCTGGAAAAATGATTGGCGGAGTGTGTGCTATTTGCGGAGTACTTATAGTTGCATTGCCTATCTCGGTCATTGGTAGTAATTTTGGCTTGTATTATGCTCATGTTCGTGCTAGACTTAAATTGCCTAGAAAAAATCGCCAGTTTCTTACTGGGAATTTAAGGGGTCTGCTTAAGCAGCCATTAAGCTTAAGCTCACGCGAAAGGGACCGGAGGACACTTAAGAGATCCCACTTACCAGCAATCAGACGAAAAGGGCCTCCTGAGGGGAGCCGCAACAAGCCAAATCCTTACGCTAGAGCCTTCCTACAGCTTACGAAAACAAACACAACCGATTCAAATTCTGCTATCAGTTCACTACAAGGAAGCAAACGCGATCTTAACCGTGTAGTATCACAAACAAGTATTGATATGGATGATAACTTTCCGTTGCGAAAAGAAAGCTCAGTTATGTCAGATGAGCCGCAGACATGTAATGTATATCGAGGAAGGCAGCGTAGACAAGCAATCGTTCAGGAACCATCCATCCATTCGGACTCGTCCAAACAAGCGAGTGAGACGTCTGTGGACGAAAAGGATCATGGAGACCCATTTGAAGAGGATAAAATGGATGCACCTGCTAGTTTTAACAACGATAGCATTGAAGAGGAAGTTTCAAAGAGAAGACGGTCCTCGTTTCGACGAGGACGAAAAGATGGTAGCCTTTTCGATCAAGAACAGCGTAATAAGTATGCAAGGTACCGCGAAAAGTACAGGCATGCTATTGAAGCAGAAGATTCGCTTGACGATAACGAGGCAAAGGATACTACGATACCGTCCGGTTGGGGAACACCTCCTAGAGAGGAGAGCATAGGAAGAGACAGTAGGAATTCGACTGAGAGCGAAACTACTTACCCTCTAGCAAATCGCTGCAAAGAAAAACGCCAAGACTTTAGTAAAACTCGGCATAAGGACGCCAAATTAACTGTCCCTACTAAATTAAGGGGAGGAATGACACTAGTATCAGCTGGAGGTGAAGTAAATTCCTCAAATGAGGACAGTGATCATTCAGATATGTGCTCTGATAACGATACATCACCTTTATTGTCACCTCTAGATGGTCCCTTGATAGCAAATGGTAGCGTAAGGGCAGTATTTCTTGCTCATCGGAGGCCATCATCAGTAGCCGACATCGAATTAACTTCACGACGAAGAAGTTTTAAAACTGGCAATGGTAGTTTATTGAAACCAGAGTCACGCCGCATTTCCCCTGATCAATCAACGCACTGTGCAAGTGAGGCAGACTTAGGCAAAAAACTTCCTAAACACGATCAAAGTGACAATCAATCTGTAGGAGTGCATAGGGCCTGGAATGCAAGACCTGAGCCTGAAAATAGGAAAAGAACAGGTAGTTTCTTGCATCCTAATCAAGGAAGTCTCAACAGGCATCATACTCATATCCAACACCACAAGGAACCTTTGGAAAGAGCAAAAAGTGATACAGATGTCACTAATACGGTATCAAATACATTTATGAAGAGAATGCTCCATAAGAATGAGCAAAAGCCACTACCAGCCAGTGATAAAGAGTTGACTATCATTGAATCAGGGGTCTAACATAAGAAGTTAGAACTTGGTCTATCAAGTTTGTTGTTAAATGTGCCCAAGTCCTCGCTGAATAATAAAACGAGGGCACCATATTTAGGGGTTACTTCGTATCCCATAATCTATATTATAAGAGGGGTTCAGTATCGTAAAAATAAGTGTTAAGGTGTTTGTATTAAGTCTTAACTTTGATATTTGAATCGATTCAAGGCACATTACTATAAACTTTATCGGGAGCATTCACATCGTTATATGACCAGAAAATATATGGCGGGTGTGTTGGCTTCATATAGCTTTTGCATATATTATGTGACCATCGAGGTACACTGATAAGGAGGGTAATTCTGGCCACTTGATTGTTGCGTAGTTTTTGTTTTCTTCCTTTTTGCATGCCGACTGACTTCGCATTGAACTAAAATGATGGCATATTACTGATATTCCAGCTGCTCTCTCTTTCAAAAATCACTTTACCACTCTCTTATAAATAAAACCACACCATACTACATGGGATATATGATAATGCCCAAGAGCTTATTACTAGTATAAGGAACATGGACACAGGAGCCGGAACCAAGGGGCCCCTGCCCCTGTGGATATCACTTTTGCTAAATTGTGTCCCTATGTCAGCAAAGCATGTTTGTTTCTGAATTTCCGTCGCTCCCACTTCTTATCTACTTCCTGCATCTGTTGCAGGTTGGGGAGGGAGCATCACGAAAACCCGCTTTCGTTTGTGGTTCAATTGGTTATAATTAGGTAACAATTTTGAGTAACATTGATAGACCATGTAGTCCGCATGGTTGCAAAACATCGCAGGCACTAGTGAGGCGTCTAGTGAATATGACCATGATAATTAAGGTGTCGAAAGGTATTGCTTCTTGCTATGTCCCGGTTACCTGTTTCAGTAGTTCGATTTTGCATGCTGGGGAATTTGAAACCACAGACATGTTCTCTGACGCTACTTTGGACACTGAGGGAGGCAATATTACCCGACGATGCATCATAGGTTAGCTCCATTTGTTAAAATGTCAGCAGCAATTCATTTTACGGCAGAGTTACCCAATCAAGAGCACTTTATCAAATTAAGCATTTATGTAAAGAAAACTTGATTTTTTACTGTATACTTAAACTGAATGCCTTGAAGTGCACATCGAAAAACGATGTAGATTTTTTTATTCTTCGGTCTACATCTTGCGGTGAGCTAATTATCGTTGCAATGCATCCTAACCGCCACCTTTGTCATTCATAATCGTTTAATTGTTTTTCCAGCTTGAGTACTTTCCTCAATTTTATTTGTGGTTTGTAGTTGGAGTAAATTTGTACTACCTGGGATTATGGTGTTGAAGTGGTATAGGAAAATATCTAACATGCTCTCATCTCAACAGAGTAAGGCATGCTCTGTAACTATTTATAATATTTTTATGATTAAATTGCTAGACTATCATGTTGTAAATTGGATTGTAAACTGATAATCAAATACACCATTTAAAAGTAAAGGATGACATGTAGGTCCTTTACTTTATTGCAACTCATCATCAAGAGATCGTGAAAATAATATTGGAGCATAAATTTATGGAGCTGGAGCATTGTAAAATAGAAGATCACTGTATCGATGAAGATACTTATATAACAGGTAAGCTAGACAGTGCTGCCAAAACTAGGAAGACATGAACAGCATACACGTTTTTTATAAGAAAAAGTTTATAAGAAAGTGAGGCTCAAAAAGGCAAAATCTTAAGAAAATGTTTAGAAAATCACAAGGCTCAAGTTACGCAGTTCATCTTTCTTATGTGCCAGAAATTGATATTAGCTCATTTTTTGCAAGCTCTTTTACAAAGATCGAGAGTTTTCTTTGACAATTATGGATAACAATTATCGAACTTGCTATATCAAAACCGAACGATATTGCATTAGTGTCACATCAATAGTGCCGTGTACATGGAGGTCCAACAAAGACAGGGTAACCTGTTTCAGCCAGCTTATTCGAACAAAAATTAAGAAAATCGTAAGAAAATCTCAGCCTCACTTTCGGGTTTAGTTAAGAAAATTGAGGCTCAGGCAAAAAAGTGGTTTTCTTATAAAAAAAAGTGTACAAGATAGAAAAGAGGGTTTCCGTTTGCTTTGCTTCCTTCAAAGGTAGAATTGTTTTTAATCGGATTTTTTCTATCAAGAACTTGCAAAATTGATAACTAATGAGTACTTTTTAGGTAAAAAACATACTAGTTGTAAGCACAGGTGATTACAGAGAGACACTCAATTTCAAGAGTTGACATCTGGGACGAATACTTTCCTATAGAAGTCGACAGGGTGGTCTTGTGTAAAGAACAAAAGTAAAGTTATGATAGTGAGATCTAGAGAGTCGACGTGCAGACCGGCAGTCGTGAAACCCATGTTCGACGCTCTGATGATCAAAATCATAACTTTGCATCTGGAATAAATGAAGAAGAATCGCTCGACCATTCCACTTTCGCTGTTTATTTCAGCAGAGAAAACTTCGCGGTTAACTGCTCACTCTATATTTGCTTCTGTTTTCATTAAAAAGCACTCTTTCTGTCTCTACAGGCCAGTTGTATCCTCATGCACAATACGCTTTGGAATAAGGGTACCCAGGGGAGAATAATTTAGCTCGATGGCATCTTGGTATAATCAAGCATTATCTCGTAAGAAATGTGCTACACACTGACATCGAGTAGTGTTATCTACGCTTTGACCTTTCAACCGTAAAAGAAATCCTCTCTTTTTTATTCTCATTTATTTATTGGAGCCAGTTCTACCTTTTACGTGTAGCCATAATTGCTATTATGATAAACGATAGAGTTAATAGATTCAAAGTGGCTGCCAAGTCTATCCCGTAAAAAGATTAGATTTAATTGACAACGTAAAAACTAGGGATATAAGTTATGTTGTCAATGATTCGATCTCTAAATCGTTCCCTTCAATAAGTCCCTAGACTTCACACCCTATTTTCCAAGAGTTCCTACCCCGTGTTGTCAATCCTTCCTTCCGTACATAGGTCTTACCACTCTCTGAGCAAGTTATCCACAAAATAATATCCAGTCGTTCAAATGTAAATGAAGCAATGATATGCGAAAGTTTGCTTGTGCAATATTCGGAGCTTGTCTTTCAATTGTGACCACAATAAAGATATTGTGGTTCCAAAAAGCACTCAGATTGAACAATGTATCTTATAGATCTTATCTGCTTGGCAAATACAGACTTACAAGCTTCAGCACTGGTAGTGTTATCGCATGTTGGGCTGCACCAGAGATTTCGCATGTTTGTATACTCAAGATTTATTTGGCGTCTTTTAGATTCCTAAAAGTAAAATTAGCTCCGATATACTTTACTTTTCTCCAGACATTGAACGTAGTTGTGTAATTTTTGCAAGTCTGTAACTTTACGTCAGTCTATCTGTTATCAATATCGAGGGTAATTAAGCGAAATAGAGATTTGTAAAGGCCCAATTGTTTTTATTTAGATGTTATCTAGTGAAGTGTAATGTCTCCTGTTATTTTTGCGTATTTTTTCATATAATTTGCTTTTCATTTCTGAGAAATTTGCCATGTCGATTTTGCTAGAATGCACTTCAGCTTATACGTTGTTAAGAGTAAATACTCATTATCACTAGGATACATAAGGTGGTTACAAATCTCTAACAATATTGCACGGAATTTTGGGTAATAACGCGATTATTGTGTACACTGGGAACTAGTTTTGGAGTCTTATACTCCAACCTTCACCGAAACAGTTTTCCAATGGCTACCTATTTTAAATACAAGAGGACAGGACTTGTAATATTTTGCAGCAATACTCAGTGTGTACACGTGTGTTTCGTTTTGAAGTTCAGCCTATAAAACCGGCTAGAGATTAAATTTCGCTAATTGTAAGGACTTACAGCTGCTTTAGAAAATACACCACCAGAGTACTTGGAAGGAATTTACTGACCAAGTGTCGTTCAGATAGATTTTGAAGATTGTAATGAAAAAGGTCTTCATAATACAGATAAGAAGAGTTTATGGAATAAAGTGAAATCATTCTATGGCCATTAAAAGCTGAAAAGATTGGGGTAGCAAGGATGGATCCAGCAAAAGATATCAATTGCTTTTATATAGTAACTCAAGCGTATGTAAGTAAGTAAAGCCTTTCAGGTTATTGGCATAAACAAGCTTAAATTTCTATCGTTAGCTAAATTTCCAAGATTCGCAAAACAAGTTTCTTGTTCCTCCGATTATTCAACAGTAACTAAGGAGACGAAATAGAATTTTTTAAGGCTCACGTCAGATAAAGTTAAATCATATCTGATGAACTTCTGCTTTGCATCAATCTTGGAAAATAAAGTAGTACTTGCTTAAAAACTCCGCACTAGCAATTTCTAGTTGTTTGATAGAAACTGGTCCAAAATGTGTTTGTCACAACCTCCGGAAACAAATTTGAATTATTTTTGTACCGGTTAGCACCAAGACGAGAATTACCAAGGGTCTGTGGGGATATCTTATCCCTTTGCATTGGCTTGCACCCCTTATGATATTTTGTGATTGGTTTGCACCCCTTATGATATTTTGTGATTGGTTTGCAATCCTTATGATATTTTATGATTGGTTTGCAATCCTTATGATATTTTGTGATTGGTTTGCTATCCTTATGATATTTTGTGATTTCCAACTGACTGATGCTCCCGCCATTAAATTCAAGTCTTCAAGTCACGTGCAACAAAGGAAGTTGAGGGCTTTCCCCACTAAACTGCAGATGTCTACCAATCTGACACGATTAGCAAACGGCAGCTATCGGCATAAAGCAATATACATTCCCTGAATTTTCCAGGTAGATCAAAAATTGAAAAGCAGGTTGTGACTAAAAGGGTCTGGTATTGTAAAAGATGAGAAGAACTTTCATCAACATAAAATTATTACAGGTAGGGAAAAACGTTTGAAAACATTTTTGCTTAAAATATGAGTTGCAGCCGCACATGTTGCAAACCTCTGGGTCCTCCCCTGGGTAGGGGGAGCCCCAAGTAATGTACTGTCGATTGGCAGGGGAGACACCTTAGTTTTAGATGTTCACTATGTATTTGCTATCTATTTGCTATTTATTAGATGAATATGAACTGTTCAAGTAATGTAATTTGCTGCAATAAAAACAATTTCGGTCCTCATTTGCCTTAAGATAGTTATAGAAATGCAAATCTTTCAACAGGATGGTTTAAATGTCTATTATGTGGTATACAGTCAAGTCTTTTCAATATTGAGGATTTCGTAATTTCTTTAGTCTGCCTTACAGAATCATAGGCATAAAATAATCGATTCTGAAAAAGTTCGGTTAGATAATGGGTTACATTTTGTGTGTGTTTGATGTTTGCTTTTCTTTGGTTGTCGGATTAATTCATGCGCACATATAGAGCGTTTACACTTTACAACTTGATTATCAACTATAGCTTATTGATGAAACGGAAACAATTTTAATTGAACAGATAAATCGATATTTGAAAAACAGTTACTGTTTACATCGTGGAATAGTTCTAAGAGATGCCTCTACGGCCAAAGCTCCCTTTTTACACCAAAAGAATTGCTTCTGCTTACCTTTTGGCATTCTTTTCAAACACGTTCTGTACGAGGATCCGACTTTTTAACTTGACTGGAAAAACTTTCGTTTACAAATATCAACCCTTAAATTATTTTCTCGAAACGTTGCGCTTGTAATCAGCAAAGATAAAAACTATTAATTTAATCTTGTTTTCAGATTTCTGATTATCAGCTTCTACGGACTATACAATTATATCGCCTGAAAAAAATTCGCAATTTTAGTTCCCCTTGACGGAATTAGTCTTAAAATTATCAGGCCTCCTAGCTAAAGGTCATTTACAAGTATTGCCATTTGTAATGTGTTTATAATTTGGAGTGTGCCAGCCTAGTGACAAAGAAAGGCTTCAAAGATCAATGCAAATTAGATACACATCATCAACAAGTCGAGTAAAATGTGTACAGCATTCGCTCACTTTTTTCCGTTTCATGAACCAAATCAAAAACTAGCTATAGGTCATCTAAAACTGTAGCAACTTTCACTCGCATCTAAAAAGATCTTAAATTCGTTGAACTAGTTCCCTTCTCTTTACAGAAGTCATAAATGTACGGTCCCTTATGATACAAATATTACGATTCAAATTAACAAGTATTAGACATTCTGCCCATGAAAGTCTAAGCTCAAGCCCAAGTTAGTCATTGAATGATAATCTATTGTTAAGTATTCGTGTTTCGTCTACGAAACCCCAGAATTTTTGAAACGTAAAGAATCGATCTTTTTGTAGTAGCGTACCAATGTAAATCTGAAGTGCTTGTTTCATATTAACAACCAGCCATTCATACATCACTCCACTTTACACGGACAGAATGTTACATGCTGTTGTTACTAACTAAAAGTGTTAAGCAGACTCACCGAGCTCATGATATGCGAGTAATAATTTGTAAGTATCCAACTCCTGGGTTTGCTACCAACATGGCGACTGCTATATTTTCGCAGTATTCCTAACAAAGATAGGTGTATGTTAAATGCGAGAACATCCAACTAACTACAGATCTAAACCTAGAAAAAGTAAAGCCTTATAACCTAGGGAACTCTTTCGTAGGTTCATTTGTAAAATATCACATGGAAACTGTAGAACGTTATCTCCAAACGTACCTTACTCCAGTGCCCTTCACTTACCATTCACCACATGAAAACAGACACAATAGAATTTCAAATCTCCCGGGACCATATCTACAACCCAGTGCCCTAAGGTCTTCGTTAATCAAAATGGCCTCCACAATTATCAGTGAAGAAAACCAGCACGTTAAACAAGGCAAGTCTAGATTTCATTTTACTAATTCGCTATTTTATTTTCATCTGCATTTTCCCATCCATGGCAATCGAAAATTTTGCTGATCAAAAGCCGATAAATGATTCATTCCCTCTAGAAACAACTGAGCTACCGTTTTATGTCTCATACAGCATCAAATCTATTCATTGATCTTTCTAATTTTCTTCCTCTTAATAAACACGTCCCGGTACGCGCAATGATTAATACAAACTATTTGTTAATTGTTATGATTAAAAAGATAAAGGGCAGTTGCCCAAATTTTCCATGAACTAGATGGCGTGGTTATATGAAAATTTCTGCAACGATGCGTACACCGCTATTCTGAATGCAGAAGACGTGCTTAGAGCAAAAAAGATATCGTTAGGCTTGGTATGAAGACGGCAGGTACTACGGAACTGTGAAGATACCAAGGACTTGAAATGTTCCACGCAGAACCCACGGTGTTGGAATGACGTATCGGTTTAAATGCAAGATTCTGAGTCTGTCGATTGAGTTCGGATCTCATAAGTCCCCCGCCCCCGGTAAAGCTTGTGACTATGTTTGTGCGTATGTCTACTTATACGTATTTACATCTTATTCTTAAGTACCATCATATTCAGCAGATCAAAATAGTAATGGCAGACAACATATCATTTTTCTGTTTACGCATACGTGCGTGCGTTTTTTGTTATTCTACCTGCATATGACAAGCACGTGCACGAGACCCAGAATTTTTTTAACTATTGCACGTCAATACTGATCCCACCTTGACTCTCTATAACCCCACATGCACGTGTTATCCTAGCAAGGTATTAAGTATTGCATTAAGTGCAATGTGACCGTAGACCTGTCTCTTGATGCGACCATTCCTGGAGTTAAAGGGAGTTGGCAGTAACCCCTCATCCTCCTTTTGAAACATAGATGGGGCACGTCTTGAGGTGGTTTCTGACCAGATTCCGCGGATTCAAAAACTCTGAATCCAATGTCGTCCACTCGACAATCCACGCTTAAGATTATTTAGATTCAGTGCATCAGAGAATGTTTTACATACTAAAACCGCTTCTTATAAAACTGACCTTTGTATGAAGTGATCAGCGCATCCTAATAAGGTATACGAAAACTTGTGTCAAAGTGGAAATAACTCCCAAAAGGGATTAAGCTCATTTACACTATTTCATAAGAACAATTTACAAAAATGCGAGGCTAGACTTTGGCAAAACTTTAAGAACAGCCCAAAAATAAGACTGGCCCTCTTAAGATCGGCAAAATAATTTCAAGGAAGAACCATCAGGCTTAGAAAACAAATAGAACAAGCAATTGGAGGCAGACTTGGGCGTCTGAGAGACATAAGAGTGAACCTTTGTGATAATTAAATTTCAGTAATAATTCGCATCCATGATTTCTATGCTGGATTGCTCTTCTCTTACTGAATCACTAAGTAACAACATTTCGTTTCTCTCAAGTTGTTTCATCATTTACATTGTATTTTTTAAAAAGTTGTTTGAGTTGGTTTCTTTATTGGTGGCATGCTAAAATTGTTTATTGTTAATGAAGCTCACACAAAAACCCAGCTCCCAAAGGATTATAGAATCACAAACAACGCAAGAATGTTTTACTCTGCGAAAGAAAGAAAAACTAGGAAGAGCAATCTTCACTTAAAATTAAAATTTACTAATTCTTGTCAAAGAATATAAATGAAGAAAGAAATGCTTGTGGAATCAAACAACAAAATGATAAAGAAAAATCTAAACGCAGGTAACTTGTTCAATTAAAATAAGTGATAATCACAAATTTCATCAATACCGAAGAAAATCATTTAATCTATTAAAACTATCATAGTAAACCAGACTGCTTATCCTTTGTGCAACTGTGCATCGAGAACCCTTGCTAAAACGATCCATTCCGACAAAAAACATTTAGACCAACAGACACAATTTGCCAATCAAATACTTTGTCGATAATTCCCTGGAATACCATTCAAAACTCTACAAAACCTTTGTCGGTAAAAATTAGCACTTTTTGTTTTGTAAATTAGAGAAACTTATCTGTATTTTGATTTTGCAGGGTCTCTGTTGGTGCCCAAACAAGTATCAGTTGTCAAAATTATTCTCTTTCGGTAACATCCATTTTTCTCGTAATGAAATAATCCAATTTGAAATAAACAAAACTAATGTAAGATAGACGGGAATTATTATCAGAGTATTAGTTTATTCCAGTGAACATTTAGATGCTATCTTAGTGTTATTTTCATACAAAAAGTCAGTATATAAAAGTAATCATGAACTTTAAAGGCTAGCGACGTCATTTGGTGACATTTGTGCTTGAAATTTGGTTCGATCGGTTTATTTCATTGGACAATTTTCTTGTGTCAAACATTTTTTTGGCCAATAATAGATTCAGTTTTATCGGTGGCTCATAACATGAATATTACATTGGCAAAGAAGCTCAGATTTTCTATACTGGTATATAGCGGTTCTTTTCAACAGTGTAATCCCCACCAACCTTTTGATGTAGTCAGTTGCCAACTTCTTACAAAGCAAGAATGAAGATGTAAAAATCGGAGACAGATAATGAGAAAGCAGGAATCTGCATCAGATAATAAAACATGCCCTTATTTACACGGTAAAATAAATCTCTACTTTCAAGCAGCAATAAAAATACGGTCAGGCAACAAATTGCAAATTTCAAGTGCAAACTACACACAACATGAGTTAAATCAAAATCAGCATTCCATGTTGAATAAAAAAACATGCAAAGATTTGGTTAGTGACATTGCAGCTTCCTGTTTCTATCTTAAAAATCAGTCATGGAAAACAGAAAAGAAGTAAACTTCAACATTCGATAATTGCAACAGGCTTGAGACTGCTTAATAGTGTCTGGTTTCTTTCAGCTGGAGACGAAAAATACTCATACAAATAAAACTGTATACGGCAATGTTTTGCTATCCCTTGTCCATTTGATTGAAAGCAATAGCAAATACTCGTTCGAATCCATCTGATTTGTCCGTCCAAAGTCCAAAGCTTGACTTTTCCATTGGTAGTTCAAGGTACAGAACCACGTTAGATATTATCAAAGGTTTTTCTGCAAAATCAATACATCACGATCTAATATATCAAACTATTAAAGCAGGGTGCTAATAAAGCAAAACAAACAGAACAGGGTGTTAATAAAGCAAAACAAACAAAGCAGGCTGATAATAAAGCAAAACCAACAATGCAGGCTGATAATAAAGCAAACAAAGAAAGCAGGGTGTTAATAAAGCAAAACAAACAAAGCAGGGTGTTAATAAAGCAAAACAAACAAAACAGGGTGTTAATAAGGCAAAACAAACAAAGCAGGCTGATAATAAAGCAAAGCCAACAATGCAGGCTGATAATAAATCAAAACAAAGAAAGCAGGGTGTTAATAAAGCAAAACAAACAAAGCAGGGTGTTAATAAAGCAAAACAAAC
>JANTCA010045168.1:3740-18868 GCA_024741275.1 Chironex yamaguchii
TAACTTGATGGACGGAAAAAAGTTTGTACCACTTTAACTTGATGGACGGAAAAAAGTTTGTACCACTTTAACTTGATAGACGGAAAAAAGTTTGTACCACTTTAATTTGATTGACGAAAAAAAGTTTGTACCACTTTAACTTGATAGACGGAAAAAAGTTTCTACCTCTCTACTTTCTGAGAAACGTGATGCCAACTAAACAAGAGAATATTAGGACTCACAGATGCATTCAATGCTGGTAGACTCATCGCCAGCTTTTGGCGATATAGGTTTGAGATGAGTATCTCAGATGAATAATGCCTGTTTTGAACACGGCTTCAGAGCAAAATTCTTATCGCTTGAATACAGCTGCTTAGTCTCCTTAGCTGATCCACTTAATAGCAAGAGATGAAAGCCTCTGGGCTTTTAGTATCTAATGATGAACTTACGCAATTGGTTATCTTTTCTGAATAATGAACAAGATATAATTTGATGGTTGAGAACATAATGATTAATTTCCGTTTGTTTGGTAAGTCTGATATCTCACGTAATCTCTGCTTTCATTCATTCTCAAAGAAAACGATTGAAATGCCATTCTTCCGAGAAGACATCGCCTTCAAAGCAACAACAATCATTAACAAAAATGAAATGACGCATATACATTCAAAATAACTTGGCTGCACTGAGTCTCTTGACTTCCTGTGAGGTTTCTCTGGTTGAGAGTCGAGGTCAACACCTCTTTAAAATCAGATCGCAGTAGATCAGAGTTGCCCAAAAGTTGGACATCATTCAGCAAAAATTATCCTTGTATCAGCTAGGATTTTAGGCTCTATATTGTGAGAAAGATAGTCATATGACTCTCGCCTTGTTTGCGACAAGGTTTGTCCTTGAGTCTTACCTCAGATCATCTTAGGAAGTAGAACCACTCTGGCTACATGGCTCTTGTGTTGTGACTTCTGGCTTATATATGAACAATATTGGAAATATGTAGGAAGTTGTCCTTCTTGAGACAACGCGTGGACTATCTGAGATCGATAACATAGAATAGAATGACCTTTTCTTCAACCATAATTAGCTAATAATGATAGTGAATTTTTGTGATAATTTTATTCTAAGCAAGACAAAGAGACCTTGTTAATGCAACGAGTAATTGAAAATAGAAATACAAGAGCATATTACTCAAGCAAAAGGATTTTTGAAATTTGACTTGAAAGGAGACAGATATGCTGTTAGCTGAATAAATAAATGTTGAAGAAATCCAGGCATTAATTTACTGCACTATGCAGTAAGCAAAACATTTCGTTCTATTTTATTCTCATCATCTTGCCACGACAATCAGGAGCTAAAACAGTTTTGGGTTAGTAGCAACTGGGAATAATTTAACCGTTTCATTCTGAATGTAGGTGGAGTGCAAAGTGAGGCCTGATGCAGCCCTGCCTTTCTTCTTTAGATGTTATTAGGACTGTATACTTACTTTATCTCCTCATAATAGCGCCCGGGGCGCTGAGTTAAAAGTCCACCTTAAAGGAAAGGCGCTCATTTGAGGGGACCTTATTTGAAAAGGCACTCATTGAAAAATCAGTGGGTTAGTTTTGGCAGAGCAATCATTTGGATTTTTAGATAAATAGGCAAATTCTTTGTAAAGCAAAATTTACGATCAAACATGTTAAGAAAATGAAGGAAATGTTAAAAACGAAAAAAGTAAACAGAGGAATAGAACTTGTCAGTCACTTTCATTTTACTGTAAAAAATATTCCAGTAATCAGCTGTACGACCGCACCATTGACAGCATCACTTGTTTCTCAAGTTCTCTCGGGTACCTAAGGTCTTATAAGAATAGGTTAACTAACATAACAGAAGAGGGATGATTACACAAAGGGTACTCATTAAAAAATCACTATTTCTGCAAGGCGCCCATTTCAGGGTGCCCTCTTTTGAGAGGACACTCGTATAGAAATTTATACTTAAAGGAGTCGACATTCGGGTGATGACACGTAATTAAGGCGGCGCTTCTGCTAGGAATAAGCAATGGTAGGTGAAGTGAAAAAGGAGTTAAGGATGACCATTTTGTTACCGTCAAAGTTAACCCCAACAGGGAACAGTGGCATAAGTAACTTTGGCTCTAAATACTTTTTTGTGTAGCCAAGCCTTTACGTTCCTCATATTGCTGTTCCACCAGTTGGTAACCTATTGACCATCAAAGTTATCTAGCGTAGAATTGTTGTATAAAAAGTTGACTACGCACAAGGACAAATTTAATACAGCTCACAGTTACCAAAAGGCAAAATATAGTAATCTTCTGGGAATGCCTTTGTCAAGGCGTGCTGTTTAAAAGGTCTTTCGAGTACCTCTTAAGCAAACGTGCCCAACTCAGTCATTTAACTATGTAAGATGCGATAGTTTAACATCCTCTTTGTGGTCATTCCTAAGGTATTGCATTTTGTTCCAATCTTAGATTCAATTTCTGCCTTGATTCAAGTTAAAGCAACCCAACGCCAACAATGCCCTGACGTTAAAGGTTTTTTCTACGAACTTTACTGATATATTACCTGCTGTAGAAACCTCAAATGACAGGCTTTCATTTTACTAGTATATTTGATGAATGATGGGTTTTTTTGGTATTTCGTCCCTGCCCGCACGTTTCTTTTATTTTGTATTCATGGCTTACCATAATTTATAAACGAAGTAAAGGAGCGAAAATGCCCTTTAGATATAAGAAAATCTGCTTAGACTACCATCCTTTGATCATTCCAGACAACAATGAAAGTGTTTCTGTCCGGAAAAACTCGCTCAGTTTGACTTTGTTGGAGAGCAGAATAAAATTTCAATAAGGATCTGGCAAGAATTGGAAGAGAAGCCCGGCAGAGTTTTAAACAGGATCCATATCATAAAATAATCAGGCAGGGATTGAAAAGAGGTCTGTCAAGGATCTTGCAGGGAACTGACAATAATTAAACTTAGATCCTAAGAGTAAGAACTGGAGGTTAATAGACCAGGAATCACACAGGGATCTTCAGGGCTTGAGAAAGAATTGGAGAAGACTTGGGAAAACCAGACATCGCATTGAACAAATTCAACTAGTTATCTCAATAGTGAGAAGTGGCTTGTATAATGTGGAATTTTAGGTGTCATACTTCGCTTAGGAACTAAAGAAGAAAAGGAAAGAGCTACAAAATAATGGTAGATGCATAGAAAGAAAGTAAAGATTACAAAATTCTTACAGTGACCTTCAGGCAATACGTACCATACTTGATACATTGTCCAAAATGCTTGACTGTAATGAAATCACCGATTTCGCACTCATCTTGTAAAAGATCACATAAATTATCATATGTTTTTCCATTTGTACCACACAATGGTCCAGTGTATTTTTCTCTCTTGCACTTGATAGCACAACTGCAGAAGGGCGAACCTTTGGAATCGAGCAAGCATTTCTGACCACGGGGGCATTTGATGTTATCACATGGGGTTCTAGGACCTTGAAAAAAGCAATACAAAGCGTTGTCGTATTTATCAGTATCTTTCTAGCATTTCAGAGAAGCAATTGATTGCATAGGGATTATAAATAACATGCTTCAGATTTAGTTACACCAAAGAAAAATTAATAAAGACACACTCTTGCAGTTAAGTAAAAATGTGAGAGAAGGGTAAGAAAAATTCTAAATTGCTTCAAAACAGGAAATTAAGAAGCAACCATCTGTATTAATAGAAGTTACAGAGAGTGAGCTAGTTCATGGCTATCCACAAAGAATCACTTGACGATGCATGCCATACTGTCTTTTAAATTATAAAAATAAAAGAATATAATAATAATTTCCATACTCATTACTGAGGGTAAGTGAATTTCATGCCAGGGTTAGGAAATTTACTAGGGGGTGAGCTCTGTATGAGAGTTGGCCCCTATTACTTTCTCTCAGCAATGATATTTCTTTAAGGTTGACGCGGATTCGAACTCGCAATTTCGGGCTTGCAAGATTACCGTCAAATGCACTATACCAAGGTGAATCTCAAACCAGGAAGTACAACATATAGTTTTAGTACATTTTGTAAACGGACCAGTGTGCAAAGAAATTAATATGATAATAAATGACATACCTAATGCATAATTAATGATATCATAGTACATTAAGGTACCTCAGTGAAGTATATGCTCACTTCTTCAATGTTTCTGCTTTGAATTTTAATAACGTTTTATTTTTGAGATTTATGATAGTTAGCATTTCAGCTTAACATCGCTCTTATACGTCAATACCAAGTAATGTAAAGAAATATTGAACACTCTCAGACAAACACTTGACAGAAAGAACCATGAGATCAGTGAATAGGACGTCTTCTTTGTCATTGCTTTCCTTTCTGTTATCAATTTATTATTCAGGTTATAGCTGGGAACAAAGATTGCTTTTGGAATCTTTACCTAGAACCACCAGTTCTTCCTCGTTTTCCGTTTTAAATTCACCCTTATCTCATTGACGAATGTACAGAATCTCTTCCTAGAAACACCCTTTCTTCCTCGTCTTCCGTTTTAAATTCACCCTTATCTCATTGACGAATGTACCAAAGCAAGACATAGGTAGCGATGGCTTTCAATCTTATCTTGGCAAGGAATGCATCTGGCTCCTAATTGAAGAGCAACTACAGACAGAGTTAAAACATTGCTTAATAAGACCCTCTACAAAAACGTCCAAGTGGTTCGTTGATAATCATTTAGTCTTTGCTGTCAAATAAAATTAATATGAAACACAAACATAGGTCAAATGACATTGAGTTTTCTTTCATCCACTGTAAACATAAACTTCAGATTGGTGTCTGTATCATCTCAACAAACGTAGTTTTTATTTAAACTAGTAAACTTATTGCTAATATTGCCTTACCACACAAACCACAAGACCTTGGGCATCGCCTTGCAAAATCTTCCTTGTTTAGATCACAACCACCATTTCTGCTCCATTCGTCACAGTTTGGATGAGTATCAGTACAGTTTTGGACGGCTAATAAAATAAAGCCAAAAATCAAATATATTACATAATATTCAGTACATTGACGGACTGAAAACTCTCTATTAGCACGGAAGAGGTTTGATGCGAAGTGTTAACCCGGTTTATTGGCATTAAAAGTGTAAAATGAGCAAGTACATTTATTTAATTTCCAATTCGCAAAGTTTTATCTCTTTTAATTACAATTTTCCTCAGTACAACTTAAATAAAAGCGTTTTCAAACACTCACGGACACACACACTAACAAACAAACAAAATGTAGAAATAGAGACATCTTACGTGTGTTGGAGCACCAAATGCAGTAAGTGCGCAAAGCAGTACTGTCTAGAGGGGAGAGTGGTCGGGGTAAATTCCCGATGCCCGGGACTTGATACGAGCCCGAGAAAAATTTTGCTAATGGTGCGCAAGTTTAATTCTGACGCTGGTTGGACAATTGTTCAAGAAATCTTTCAAGGACTTATTTATTCTTCAAGTTGTTTGAAGTTTGATTCTAAACAATATGTCAACCTTGTATTTTGTAAAATCTTTTAATGTATATTTTATCCTTACATTGTCATTGACTATGCTGATGCTTATTCAACGATAATTTTAGGAATGTTAATAGTCTGAGTTTGATTTTGTTTAAATTTTAGAACCTAGGGCCCATCTTATTTATTGTTATATGGCCCGAGCTTGCTCTCGACGGGCTTGGGGACAAGCATTATTTTCACCACGAAATTTGGCATATTGCCTTTGGCATAGCAAATCAATGGTATCATCACACTGTTGGCTGAACGAAATTACTGCGAAGAGGACAGACAAAGTTTTCCAGTAGACTTTCGTATTTCGATAGTGCAGCAGCTTTTATAAATTTACCCCTGCGAAACAACGTCTCATTAACATTATGTTTAAAATGTTCTACCAGCGAAGCAGTCGTTTGTGGGTTTATTTCTCACCCGACGCGTTGGATTTGTCTCTGAGAATTTCTGCAAATTTTACTTTATACACCGATATAAAGTTCCTTTAATATGGTCATCTACTGATAATACTTAAATCGAATCCATTCAATAACGCAAGTTATCAAGAAAAATTCTCAATATTCGATCTGTAATTTAGAAATGAAAATGTTCAGATGAAATGGAATGCACAGAAACCACGGAGGTGCCACAGATCTCGTTTGGTAACTGAGCACTGAAATGCCACTAAGCAAAGACCATGATGAAGGTGTTATAATGAATAGATCGTTGTAAATTGCACAAGCCGTTCTATTTTCAACTGATTAGCAACAAACAAAAACATTTACAGCCTCAAGCTTTGACTTGTCTCGACATGTACCAAATAGACAGAATCTATCCTTTAATTATTAAATATAATCTCATTTGAGAAGAGATATGGAAGAAACTATTTTTTCTATGTTGAAGATGGAATTTTAATTTAAACTGATCATAATCAGAAGTGGCCATGATATCTTGACCTGACACCAGTCAATGCAATGAGTTGTAATTCCCTCACGGCAAATATGTATCAAAATCCCAAACCTCATTGAAGTTGCTCATCTTATAAAACCGCATCTAAGGGGGTCACTTGATTAAATCTGGTCTTAACTGCTTACAGGATGTAGTCTTCCTTAAATCTCACTGACCTCACAGTGCTATACAGTTACACGTAAAAATGTCAAAGATAGGGATGCATCCAACCAGTCATAGTATTAATCAAGTAATGGTTAGATTTTAGGTTTCAAGAACACTGAAGGCTATCTAGGCCCCAAGTACTGGTCTCTGAAACGGCCAGTTCTGGAAAATCCTTAAACCACGCCCTTTTATCCTTTAGCCACAAGTTTCTAAGGAAACTCCTGTAGACACGGTTGAAAATTTATCTTTTAAATGAAAATTCCCTCAAAAATCTTACTAACTAAAGCTTGTAACAGAAGGAAGTAACTTATGATGTTCAATAACAAATCAATGCTACCTTCATGGCTTATTTATTGCGAACCCCTGAGACCCCGACAACCATTGTAACTACCCTGGATACTCCTTTATCTAGGGTACTGAGGCTACCTGAGAATCACGTTAGGCTCTAGAGGAAAAATGGCAATTATCCATGACCAAAGATCCGCAAATGATAAATTTCACTGTCTGTAGTTTTACTTTCATGTCAAAGTGATCCACCTTGTTAACTTCAATAATTACCGTTCGGTCCGTTAAAAATAATTGAAATAATTATAAATAAGTGATTGATAAGGAGTAATGCTATCGATAATTTTGTGAAGATCTACATCGAGTATATACAAGGATAAGAAATGTGATGAATCTCTCGAGTTGTAAACCACGAGCTCACTGAGGCTAAGCAGACATATTTCCTAACCAAATGTAAAATCTTTAACTTGCCACCCTTCTGAAGAAGAGAACGATCCATCCACGAATTTTTGGCCTACAAGACCTTAGACACGAGACGGAAAATCTAAGAACCCCAATAGAACATTGACAATATTTTTGCTCATTTAATACCAATCATCATGCTATTCATTGTCTGCCGGGCTGTTTGTCCGCCTGTCTCTCTGTTGGTGAATGGGTGAGTATACGGACAAGTAGCGTATACTTAGTTTTCGTTTAATCTACTAATATTCTAAATTTAATCATCACTTTCTGATATAATTTATCCTTATTTTACCGAGGAGCGCTCAGCAGGAAAAGAAGATTGCAGACATGCATGCATTAATAATGAGTAAGGATAATATCGTGTTTAGAATATTTGAATTAATAGCAACATTTTTGGTTATCTTATTCTACCCTTAGCTTTTCAAATTATTTGTATTAAAGAACAATACTTACGACAAAATCTGCATGTTTTGGGACAATAATGCTTCATGCGATCGTGCTGTTTAAGACAAGCATAATGACTCTTAAGCTGTTTACAACGAGCAATCGGCAGAATATCATTGCACTGAGCTACAAGATAAAAATAACAAACATATTTTAAAGCATAAAAGATTAATTTTAAAGGCAAATCAGATGGTTTGGCTGAGGTTTGTATTTATTTAAAACATTTCAGATTGTCCACATTCAATTTTTCTCTGTATTCTTTAGCTTCAAGTTTTGCTAAATCAATGAACATTTTTCCGGACTCTGAAGATGTTTGCTGCAAACATCCATGACACTAGAATAGCGATATTTTGAATGTTGAAATATGGATCAGCTGAATTAGGCTGTTAATCGCCTTAAAATATGAATTGAGGATTAGAGAAGATAAGGATTGGCTAACTCACAGTATTACGATCTCCCTCGCTGGTGTCTTAGTGGTTGAATGTACAAGCCATGGCTATACTTTTCACCATTTTCATGGTTACTGGTGTACTTGTCCTCTGTGCTACCTGGTGTCAATCATACACAGAGTGGCTTGAATAATCATCACAGTCACCTTATAACGATCAACTGTGTGTAGATGAAACTAGTGTGAGTTTACTGGAGAAGTAATGTTAAGACAATGACAACCGGAATAAGCTACAGCCTCCACTGTAACCGTGGCGCCCCTTCTACGAGGCACGAAACGCTTCATGGGTATGGCGGGAAGATTTTTAGTCAACCCAGATCATCTACTTGTCTTCCGGAGTGTCTTGCTCAGGGCGACCATGCTTACTTGCCCTAATCCGCTTTGTACTAGCTCGTTTGACCGTAGTCGTGCACTATTTCAAGTCGGATAAATTTCCATTGCATAAAATCTTGCAACATGTAAGCGGACATGCCAAGAGACAGGCATAGAGGTAGTCAGATGGAAAGAAGACTTTATCTGCCGACGGTTTGGAGTTTTGTCTGAATCTTTTAACAATTTTTACTGGGTACTTTAATTTCCTGAAGTTGACTCAGTTGGCAGTGAAGAGACCCTCTCAGTTTCGCAGCTGCTTTAATTTTCAATATTTTTGCCTTCATCAATAAGCAATTTATGTCTCTTTGGATGACATTGCATGTATGTTTACAAAGAGTTGCTTCAAATGAAGACAGAAACAGAAAATACAGGGGCTGTCATCATCTATCGTCAGCTACAGATAGGCTACAGTATGGACACCTGCTTCAAGAAAGGCTACAGTGTGGACACCTGCTTCAAGAAAGGCTACAGTGTGGACACCTGCTTCAAGAAAGGCACAGTGTGGACACCTGCTTATAGAAGAAGTTCAACAAAATAATGAAAATAATACTGCAACAATTTTATCAGAAACTAAAACATGCATACTGATTTTTGTTAAAGTTAGAAGAATAAGTCTTGGTGGTTATAAGTGCTAATAGTGAAAAGGTAACAGAAACTTATAGGAATTTTTTGGTTAGCTAAAATTACGTTTTCTAGATGTGCTTGTGCCAGGGAAATGCATTAAAGTTATTACAATGTTGAATTGAATTAAATTAATCTTGGCGTGCCAGTAAGAGTGTCAGAAAGTGAAGTTATTATAAGGTTACACAGGAACATATCTGCTCGTAGGGTCTAAGCTTAAAATATAGTTGAATTAGGAAACAAAGCCATGTATTTCTTAAGGTATTAGTGTATCAATTGAAACTTGTGCAATTACGTTAGAGATTATAATAGACTATTAGCAGTTAGTAATGCCAAATGCACGATGTGAGCTATTTAGCAACTAAATTTGACAAAGAAAACTTGGAGTCCAAAAAGTAACTAACAAATATATTTCACACCAGAAAGTAATGATAATTTGAATGGAATGATTTATGCTTGCGGTGTTTAGTGTAGCCTGCTACTACCTCTTTGTCCTAAGTGAATATAAGAAGAGCCATTACCTAAAATATTGACCAACGAGGCTCCTGAAATCACAAAAAGATAATACATTGGCATTGGCACGAGGCAATGGCATCATTAACATGGACAAATTTTGTTGTTCGATAAGTAGGAAGTACGCGTCTGCCCTCTGCTATGCCTTCCACTGTATCCTCGATTCGTAATTTGTCCGTTTTCAATGAAAAATGTGATTGCTTTGACACTAGTATTAATTTGCTAGCATTTTATTTCAAGTATTTTTCCGTAGCTGCTTTGGAGCTTTTAAACCAAAACTAACAATGTCAAGTTAACAATGTCGAAGTTAGATTAGAAAATCTTACTTTGGTCAAATGTAGTTCATAGTTTTGAAGGCATATAAAGAACTGTTGGTCTACAAGCCTTCTGAGTATGTTGCTTAAATGAATATGCTGCGGTGATGCATAAATTTAATACCGCTTTCATTTGCAGCATAATCATCACTGTTTGCATCTAGCCTCGTTTTCTACAGCAAAGGCAAAGTATGGACCTTTGATAGACACCTCTTGTTCTGTTAGTGTCGACAACGACTTCTGGGGTAAGTGCATCTTCTTTAAAACCACCAGATTCGCAGCGAAGACATTAGGTTAAGCTGTCTAGTGAGCTGTCCGACATATCACATTGAGGTACTAATTCAAACAGTCAGAAAATGGTAGCAGCTGGTGTCTGCAGTTAGTTTTCTGTTGTTTTTAAGATACCTTTAACCAGAGTCTACGAGTCCTCAGTATCTGCTCTTTCAAGAATGAATAGCGAATGAATGTGTGACAATTGTCTGGAGAGCAGAATGCTTAACCATTAAGTATAGTGTCTGGTGTGAAATACACTCAATAGTTACTATTATATACAAAGTCAGTTTAATGCTGTATAAATAACATAGATACATTATCAATATTATTATTTAGAAATATAACTGGATTATTTGTACATACGACAAAGGTTACATGTTTTGGGGCAAAGCCGCTCCATTTTCTGTCTTTTAGTATAGCACTCATTATTCATTCGAAGCTGCTGACATTTTGAATCGAATAAAATATTCCTGCAGTGTCCTAAGATCAAATAGGAGGAAATATGAAAAGAACATTGATGAACAAAAGAATGTATGTTTATTTTGGAAAACGTTCTAATATTTCCTTGAAAATTGGCGACATTGCGCTAAAAACATACTTAGAATCTTTTTCCGTCTGACACTCTAATTTTACTACATGTTCCGTATAAATAGGTTGCCATATACATATACTTTCCTTTCTCACGTTTCATACTCTGAAGAGTATCAGACGCAAAAATCTTTTAAGGATTTTTTTAACACAATGTCGCCAATTTTCAAGGCGATTTTCAAGTTTTGTACCACAAAAAGATTGTTCTAATATTTGTAAACATTGTAAGCAATTAGTATCAAGGAAGACCTGAAACCAGCTCCCTTCCCCGGCATACACACATAAAAAGATATTCTTGTTTCAGTTTATTGGACCCGATCCATTTTATTCAACCCAGGCTCACTGTTCTGTTTAAATATATTGTTCAGATGTAGGATCGGAAACAGGAAGCATATTAAGTTCAAACCAGGCAATTGACAAGTCTTTAATACGATGCCACTTTCTCTGCTTGCTTGCTTTATTTCTAGAAAAGTGGATAGTGTTAGCATTGTATTACGAAGCCCACTCATTAGAGGGATTTTCGTGGACAAAGGGAGAATTTCCATTACATAAAAGATGATTTTCTACAAGGAAAGGAGGATGGTCCTAAAAAGTTACCCAAGCCACTGAGTTGGTATTCCCCCAACACTTTTTTCCGGCTGGCGTTGCTACTGAATGAAATTGATAATTCTTGAAATTGATAATTAGGTAACGTCACTGTTGCCTGTATTACTATATATAGGTGTTAAAAGTCCTGAATGATTTCAGTTATGAGTTGGAGTACAGACCTGTAGAAACCAAAAAACGTTTTAATGGAGTTAAAAAAAATATTCCCTCGTTTAGAAGGCAATCAAATTGCAAATCCTATACGATAGGATTTGTTCTTAATGCTTTATTATAGACAGTAGACGAATCACATTTCTCTGTAATACGCATACAGTCCTTTCGCATTTGCAAACCTTGATTTAATCATTTCTTAATTACTAAATTACCAACAATATGTATATCAGAATCAAGAACTTTATTTGAAAGACTAAAATTATGGTTTAAGGTTTTACTTTAAGATGATATTCCTCAGAAGCACAAAGCTACCGTCTGTGAAAAGGCGGAAAAAATCTCTTCCAATACCTTGCACACTGTTTTCAATGCCGTTCTTCTTTCTGAAGTCATTCCGTTGAATAGTTAACGAATGTCCATGCAATGTAGATTCTGAAGAAACAAAAACAACTGAAAAATTTGAAATAATTAATAAAAAAGACTAAGAAGGAATAGCTTATAAAATTCTTTTATTGATAAATTGATATCTTAAACTTCATATAAGTTGATATCCGCCAGTATTCTAAGTCTAATATATCACAAAAATGAACCCAATTGAGCCCGTAATAGTCGAGAAAAAGCTTCTTACAGATGAAAGTCGACCAGGGATGAAGTATCGACTAAAAAGTGGTAGGGTAAATTCCCAGGGCTCGGGCCTCGACAGGGGTCGGAGAAGAGTGTTCCTAATCCTATACAATGTTATTTAAAGCTATTTATTTTGTTTGTTAGACGCTTATTCATTAATCATTTAACTACTTGTGTCTAGCTTATTCAAATGTTTAGCTTTGATTTTATTGGTTGTAAAGACATTATTAACTGGTTTTTAAACATGAAAGCTTATCAGGATATCTTATTTTAGCTTTACATTGACGTTGACTATGCTTATGCATATCAGCTCTTAAAATTTTGAACCCCACAAGGGCCCCTGTTTATAGCCCCAGGGCTTAAGCTGGCTCTCAACGGGCCTAAGAGCATGTCCGAGGTTTATACTAAAACGGAAGATCTTCTTATGCTAAGTCGAATAGTACATCTTAAGCAATTCGTAGTCGTAGTCTTTTCACTATAAGCACATTTAACTTTTAGCTAACGTGATCTGATATTTCGACATGTGTCAAAATAGTAAGGCAAAATAGTGATTTCATAGCTGGAGCTTTAGAACTAAAATATTCCATCGCTTGTTTTCCAAAATGGTCCCAATTAAGCTTACTCTGCGAAAATATTTCAAATACGTGCAGATTGCATATCTTTGTACATCACAAATAAACTGCTTAACGATCAGATGTATGGATGTACATGACTACCTGGCCAATAATCCGACATAATCGTCAATGGACGAACGTCAATTTGTAGATATGTGTTCTGGCATTAAGCTTCGAAAAACATTGGTGCTTAATTACCTCAAAAAGCGGGGATTGTTTTATTACCATTTGTTTGCCTTTGTGTCGGTCTGTTTGTGTGCTTGTCTGTTAACAACCTTACACAAAATTTGCATGGTTAAACTCTCGCAAATTTTTACCAGAGATGTGTATTGGTCGATGGAAGAACTCATTACCGTTTAGATATGATCCGGATAACCGACTTGATTTTGGATCAGCTTGAAATTTAGGCCTTGTCTCTGTCTGTGATGTTTATAGAAAGAATCTATCTATCTATCTATCTATGTATCTATCTATCTATCTATCTATCTATCAATATACATACGTCTGATAGATAGATAGATAGATAGATAGATAGATAGATAGATAGATATTTAGAGATAGATAGATAGATAGATAGATAGATAGATAGATAGATAGAGAGAGAGAGAGAGAGAGATAGATAGATAGACAGATAGATAGATAGATAGATAGATAGATAGATGGATAGATGAAGAGATGGATAGACGAATAGACGGATGGACGTAGCTACATTCCTGATTTCACTTGTTTTGTAACAATCGAGAAAGATGTTGGTATTAGGTCCGTTCCCACGCATCTAGATTAGATTAATATCATCTGTCACATACTTGTATATCCGTGACAATAATTTCAACTCGGTGGTTATGCCGATTGATCACGACATACTGAAAAGGTACAAGCCATCGACAACTATAAAGCTGTTGTAATTATCTCTGAGAGTTTCTCAACATTACGTTTCCTACTCCACAAAAGCCTTGGAACGTTTGCAGATTTTATAAATCAGTCTTTGCATCAGAACAACCTGGAAGTCCGATGTCGAAAAAGTTTACCATTTCATAATATTTCAGCATGGGCTTGATTTATGCTTACAAGTTGAACACGATTCCCTTATTTTACCTAAAATTTTAAAAGATTTTCAGTTGGATAGGTTGAGATTTAAACTTGATTAAAGTCTGTTTTGTTTAAGCAAAATTATTGCCCAACGCGTCTCGGGGCTCTAGAGTAACCCCATATAATTGGCCAGTTTGCAGCAGAAAACTTTTTAGAAACTAACTACCAATGCACTTGTTAAGTTAAAAATTTTCTTGTGTATGTAATTACCCACATGGGTGAATAACCTTATCTCTAGGCCTTTGTGAACTATCAGAACAATTTTTGGTTTCGAAAATAAGAGAAAACCACCACAAGACGTAACTATGGTCTACTATCTTTAATCTTAACCATTACAGCCAGTATGGGTTAATTCTGGTGAGGACAGTCTCAGCAGTTCCGCCATACTGTCTTTTGCAAAGTGGTGTGAGGCACTTAGTATAGAAGATTTCTAGTATGATAAATCGTTTAAGTCTGCGACCTTCCTACTTTCTAGGTCACTATTTCTTTCCATTGTTGCCATGTTAATTAACAATAAATTAAAATCACTGTACCACGCGGCAAAGCTTTTATGCTTACAAGTCCAACTTTTGAAACAGTGATGTACAATCTCTCAATCCCTTTAGCACTTAGCCCATTTATTGAAAGCACAAGAGAACACAGTATGGTTCATGAAAACGTTTGGCAAACATCCACATTCCTTTCGCAAATGATACAAACAGTCATTATCACGGCTCCACTCTTATCTCTAAAAGACGATTAAAAAATTCAACTTATGAAATGTAATAAAAGGTCCGGAAGAGACTGTAACTATTTAAACAGTTAAAGCTGCGCCTAATCAACAATTAATTATACCCAATCCTACAAAGCAAAGACCTCAGTACTCTTTGAATTGAACATTACAACTAATCATTTGTTGGAAGGCGACTCTGACTTACTTACTATAAAGATTGCTTTGATGTATTAATTTATTTCCACATCGATGAATGGATAGATAGATAGATAGATAGATAGATAGATTAATAGATAGATAGATAGATAGAAAGATAGAAAGATAGAAAGATAGAAAGATAGAAAGATAGATTAATAGATCGATAGATAGATAGATAGATAGATAGATAGATAGATAGATAGATAGATAGATAGATAGATAGATAGATAGA